>JAODAL010050925.1:0-27042 GCA_025379985.1 Phyllomedusa bahiana | reverse complement strand
AAGCCTCTATCCCCCATCGACCCAAGTTTAAATCCCGTCGGGCCAGGGGGTCCGTTCTTTCATTTTTTGACTTCCGGATTCACTTCCGCCCGGCAGAAAAAAAACATCAAGGCTGACGCCCTCTTCTGCGCCTCCGATACCATAGCAGAAGACCCCGGCCCTCAGCATATAATACCGTCCGCATGAAGTCCCAGGCAGACAAGAAGAGTAGACCGGCCCCAACTTTAGCTCCAGAAGATAAGGTGTGGCTGTCGGCCAAGTACGTCCGGCTCAAGATACCAAGCTATAAACTAGGTCCACAGTTCCTAGGGCCATTTGAGGTGTTACAGCAGATCACTCTGGTGGCCTATAAATTCCGGCTCCCTCCTACCATGCGTATCCCGAATTCTTTCCATGTCCCCCTGCTGAAGCCTGTGGTGCTCAATCGCTTCTCTCGGAAAGTCGCCTCCTCCACCTGAAGCGGAGGCCTCCAACGTGTTCACGGTGAAAGAGATTCTGGCTATGAAGTCTATCAGAGGGAGGCGATATTTCATCATTGATTGGGAAGATTTCGGGCCAGAGGAGAGGTCTTGGGAGCCGGAGGATAACATCTTGGATCGTGACCTTCTGAAGAAATGTCTTTTTTCAAGAAAGAGGGGGAGGCCTAAGTGGGGAGTACTGTCACGGGTGGTCACGCGGTCCGCATGTCGGGCCGTGGGTGAACTCGCTTCCTCGAGAGTTCGGACTTACCAAACCACGCTCCTGTCCCCGTGCGGCTCTCTGCCGGCTGCCATGCACGCGAGCGCCCCCAGGTGCGCGCGCGGCAGTTCTTTGAGATTTGAAGGGCCAGCGCGCCGGTAATTGGTTTATTGCCGGCCGCTGGTCCTATATAAGGTTACCGCCCAGGCACTTCCATGCCAGATCTATTGTGCCCCTAGCCTTTAGAGAAAGCATTCCAAAGTGAGTCCTATTGTCCACTGTGTTCTGACCCTCTTTCTACGTCTCTTGACCACAAACCTTTGCGCCTGCCCTGACCTTACCGCCTGTCCCTGACTACGTCTATGCCTTATGGTTCGGTACCACGCTCACAGTTGGCTGCCTCCGCAAGCAAGTCTCGTCAGTGGAAGTGACCTGGTAGTTTCCCGCCACAGCAAGTCCATGCCACTTTGCTCTGGGCTCTGGTGAAAACCGGTTTCAACTTAGATTCCGCTCCGTTGGCTTATACCATCACTCATGGTGGTCCAGCGGATCCACTACCTGCTCAGCCGTTACATACACCTTCCTCTTCCACCAGTCTGACCTGCACGTCGTACAGCAGTAAGTCCACCAGCCAGCCAGTGTACTAGGTGTGGGAGCAGAAGAAACGCTTTCACCCCAGCCATCCCAAAGCCAAAAGCCTGAATGTTGGCATTGCCAGGCTGTTGGCCTTGGAAATGTTGCGTTTCGGCCTGGTGGAAACAGATGTGTTCCGCCACTTCATTTTCTTGGCATGCCTCCAATATCAGATGCCGAGCAGGCATTTTTTCGCAAAAAAAACTGTCCCTGCCCTGGTCCACCACATTGCAGAAAAGATCTCCAGTACGTTGGCTGTGTCCACCAAAGTCCATCTGACTACAGACACATGTACTAGTAAGCACGGTCAAGGGCATTACATCTCACTGACTGCTCACTGGGTGAATGAGAGTGCCTCCTGGGATGATGGATCTTGGGCTCGGCGGACACTCTTCCACACTGCTGGGATGGTGCAGAGTCCAGATCCACAACCTCGACGGGTCGCATCACGTGCCAAGAGAAACCAGGTCATTCTGAAATTAATTTGTCTTTGAGACTGTCAACACACAGGTCAAGAACTGTAGATGGCTTTGCGCACTCAGACCGACCAGTGGCTGGGTGCTAAGAAACAGATGCCAGCCTATGTGGTGTCTGACAATGAAAGAAATCTCCTTGCCGCCTTTAGGATGGGTAGACTTTCGCACATCCCGTGCTTGGTACACATCATGAACCTGGTTGTGCAGAAATTTCTCAAGCACTACCCGGGTATGGACTGTCTGCTGAGGAAGGCTCGAAGTCTTAGCTCAGACATCCGGCGTTCACACCCTGCTATGACACGACTGCCAGCGTTGCAGTGTGATCTGGGCCTCCCCGCCAACTGTCTCATTGTTGTCGTGGCAACACTCTGGAATTCCACCCTCGACATGCTCCAGCGATTGTGGCAGCAGCATAATGCCATTATGCTGTATGAAGTGTCGCATGGCATGACCAGCAGTGGTGCGGACCTCGGGGTGTATAGCCATAGAGAGAGGGGCAGTTGAAGGATCTCTGCAAAATCCTTGACAGTTTTGAAGACGCAACCAAAATGGTCAGTCAGGACAATGGCGTTGTCAGCATGACCATTGTGGTCATATTTTTACTGGAGCAAGCATTAGACTCTCTGCAGCAGGTCCTGGCAGTGATGGAGGAGGATGAGGAGGACACAGAGCCTTACTCGCCAACAGATGTAGAAGCCCGGCTGTCTCCCAATTTAATCAGTCTTCTTTAGCCGGTGGTTTGAGGTCAAGGGCGGGTGCAGGACGGCAGTTCAGCTCACAGAGTAGAGCACATGAGGCTAGCCAGGTCTCTGGTGATGGTCAGGATAAGGAAGTGGAGGAGGAGAATGAGGCAGGGGTGGACACCAACGGCACTGATTACCCTTCGGCTGTAAGAGGTTGGCACTAGTGTTGAGCGATTACGTTGGCTATCGACATCGGGCGATAGTCGATAGTCGGCCACCATCGATAAGGTTTTTCGATAGTGAGCAGTCGATTATGAGCGATGACCATTAAAGTCTATGGGAGAGCAACAACACCTTCATTCTTACACCCAAACTTGGCTGGAAAAGCTGGAATTAACAGCCACAACAGTCAAATGGATACCTGCTACATCTTAGTCACAACACTTAGGCTATAAAAGCCACAGAAAAAAAGTCACACACCATTCACTATCCCTGTCTTGTACCACAGCATGAACCTTAAACCTGCATCACCCACAAATTAAAAAGTGCCAGAAGGCAGTATTATTTGAACCATCCTTTTCTTTAACTGGACATTGAATATCCCTTCCTGGAACGCAGCATGACCCTAAAAAACCTGCATGACCCACAGATTAAAAAGTGCCGGAAGAAATAGTCTTTGAACCTGTCCTGTGGGCCACAGCATGACCCAGCCGGAGTTACAGTGGGTGCGGTGAAGCCCAGACGGCGTCCGTCATCTATTAACACACAGGTTAAAATGCCCTGATGACGCAGCAACGAAAATATCGTGCTGAAGCAGAGTGCGGAAGCGGAAGTGTGAGAACTCCAGCCTTCCTCATGCACAGGCAAGACCTGGGTAGCGCTTGCCCCTCCGTATGAGTGCGGACCAATTGAGCTTCACTTGGAAATACTGGTGGTTAATGCTCCTGTTTCCACCCAGGGGCCCTTTTTCTTGGGATTCTTTTTCTCATTTTACTCAACGGCTGGAGGAAAATGGTCTCTGTACTTTGTTCTCTGTCCGTGCTCCATACCCCATGTCCTCTGAATAACCTACATCTGGTCAAGTTTTCCTGTACCTCCCTTGTACAATTCAGAGGAATTTTTTTTTCAACTATTTTGTACATGCAAGTTTTTCAGTAGTTTAATTCTAGAAAACACATTTTTAAAATAGGATGGATTCCACCATGTCTTTGTTCCTCTTTGTTTCTCTTTTTTTTTAATTTTATTAAAAGGGGTTGTCTCAATACAGGGATTGATAGCTATGCTAAAGATTGCAAAAACAAGTCATTTTTGCAATATGTGTCCATTAACAGTGTCCTAACCTATTCCTGTTTCTGACAGCACCATCACCCTTGAGCCACTCTTGACAAATTGTGAAGAACAAATGTCTGTTAGAAAAACAACATTTTTTTATAATAGGACCTGTAAGTATAGCTGCATTTTTAAAGCAAAATGCCCCCAAAAATCAAAAGATTTACCCTTGAGCCACTTTGGACAATTGTGAAGAACAAATGTCTGTTAGAAACAACATTTTTTTATAATAGGACCTGTAGTATAGCTGCATTTCAAAGCAAAATTCCCCCAAAAATTCAAAGCATGACCCTTGAGCCACTTTGGACAATTGTGAAGAACAAATGTCTGTTAGAAACAACATTTTTTTATAATAGGACCTGTATATTTCTGCATGACCCAAAAAATTATAAAAAAGACTTTTCAGCCACTGTTAAAAAAAGTGAGGGAGAAATGCCACTTAGAACCACATTTTCTGTTCCAAAGGACTAATTAAATTTCCCGTATCCCCACGCTCATGACCCCAAAAAAAATTTTAAGTAATGACTTCTCAGCCACTATTAAAAAATTGTGAGGGAGAAATGCCACTTAAAAGCCACATTTCTGTACCAAAGGACCATAATTATAGCTGAAACTCACACCAACATGACCACAAAACCATTGACAATGCAAAAATTCTTAAGATAAAGTGAGTAAATGGAATAACGGTGTTGTCATGAAACCTTGTGTCTTTTACAGTCCCTCACAGCAAAACCAGCAAAATGAACTGTTGGGAAAAAAAATAAAAATTCAGTAAGAAATGATCATTTTTTAAAAAAAAGTTTTCAAGTAGGACCATTTCTGTTTTAAAAAGGAATGTGAAGTAGACCAGCAACTAATCGGTGACCTCGGGAATTGGGGCCACAACATCATCAGAGATCCATGCCTGATTCATCTTGATGAAAGTCAAACGATCCACATTAAACTGTGTAAAGCCGATGCGTTTGTCTGTAATGACTCCTCCAGCTGTGCTGAAGGTCTGCTCGATATGACGCTGGCTGCTGGGCAGGACAACACCTCATGGCGTGACGAGCCAGCCAGGCCATTTGTCCATTTTGGATACCCAAATCTATTGGGTCCGGAACAACATGCAAAAAACATCGGTGTTGAGACGCAGATAGTCGTTTCACCATGATCTTAAGCTGATCTCTGGTGTTGGATGTGTGCCCTGCATTGCATGCGTTGGTTTAGGTGGTAAACAAAGATTGCCAGAGATCACCCATTAGGCTTCTGCCACCTTGCCCGCTGCTGCGCTAGGCCTACTTGACACTCTACTGCTGTCACGTCGCTGATGTTTTACCACCGTGACATTTGGGAACGTGAAGCAGACGCAACAGATTGTCTTCATTGATCAATCAGCAAGGTCTCCATTTCCTGCATTTTACTCTCTATTTGGGTGGGGGGAAGGGAAAGTGCTGACTTTTGTTTTTTACCGGGGATCCAGGGGGGTGGCCACCAGGTAACTGTTGTTCATTTTGATGGCCTTAATGCAGGATCATGTTTAGGAAATGGAGCATCCAAGCACTCATGTGAGAGATGGAGCCTTGATTTCCCAAGCCTCTGGGTCAGGGCACTAGAAAAACTGATCTTCCTCATCTTCCTCCTCCACCTCAAATTCGCGCCAACCTCTTTCCAAGGCAGGGACGTCGGTAACATCGGTGTCTAGGAATACCTCCTCCTCCTCCTGACGGTCCTGCAACTGATGATCCGCTGGCATGCGTGTTGTCGCCAGCACTGGAAGGAGCACCTTCTCTCATACCTCTACCTCCATGTCCTACCCCCCCTCTTTGCTCGCTTACCACCTGAATTTTGCTTCATGTTCAGAAATATACAAATTTGAGAAGATATGGAAGAGTTTTGGAAAGTCTCTTATTAAAAGACGGCAAATCACAGCTATTCTCAAATCCCTCAAATCAAAACAAAATTGCTGGATTCAAATATAACTGCAAAGTAGATCTATCAACAAAGCTGGCCTGTGCCACAGTGAAAAAACACGTATCTGTAATGTATTCGGATAATAAAAGGTATTTTTTGGCACCTATCAATTCACCTATGGTGACTAAAAAATTGCAGTATTCACATTTAAGTGCAAGGTGCCTCAATGAACAAAGCTGTAGTGCACCAAAGTAAAAAAACACATATCTGTAATGTATTCGGATAATAAAAGGTATTTTTTGGCACCTATCAATTCACCTGTGGTAACTACACAATTGCTGGATTCAAATTTAACTGCAAGGTGGCTCTATCAACAAATCTGGACTGGGCAAAAGTGCAAAAAACACGTATCTGTAATGTATTCGGATAATAAAAGGTATTTTTGGCACCTATCAATTCACCTGTGGTGACTACAAAATTGCTGTATTCAAATTTAACTGCAAAGTAGATCTATCAACAAAGCTGGCCTGCGCCAAAGTGAAAAAACACGTATCTGAAATGTATTCGGATAAAAAAAGGTATTTTTTGGCACCTATCAATTCACCTGTCACCTGTGGTGACTAAAAATTGCAGTATTCACATTTAAGTGCAAGGTGCCTCAATGAACAAAGCTGTAGTGCGCCAAAGTCAAAAAACACGTATCTGAAATTTATTCGGATATTACAAGTTATTTTTGGCACCTATCAACCTGTGCTGACTTGCTGGATTCTAATTTAAGTACAAGGTGGATATATCAACAAAGGTGGAATGGGCAAAATTGAAAATGAACACCTATCTGAAATGTATACTGATAATAAAAGTGGAGTTTTGCACCTAACAAAGAGACCTGCAGTTACTAGAAAAGATGTGTATCCTATAAGTTCAGGCTGCCCAATATCCAGGAAATATTTCAATAGAAAACTGTTAATAATAAAGCTATTGCAATGTCTACACTAAGTCTTGGTGAACTTTATCCAGTATTCTTTATAGAGCTTGTCTGTGTTCGCCCGCGGGGGCCCCCCTTCCGCTCCCCCCCGTGACTTTACAGCAGTAGATGCTCCTTTAAAATTCTCTACCTAACTATATAAAATCTTCCAATCTCTAATCTAACTAAATTGTAAGGATCACAGCTAATAGTAGAGGTTTCTCTGTGAAGAAATATAATAATTTCGCTGAGCTGTTTGGACACAAGCAGAGCGCACGTCCTTCTGCTCTGAGACGCTGAGAGACACTGAGGCTGAACAGGAAACGCTGTTCTATGTAAAACGAGGTCATGTGATTTTTCCAGCCAATCGCAACCATACACATCCCAGTCATGACGTCGCACACACATCTCACCCTGCTCTATTCTGTAATCTGATTTGCTGGCCGCCAAAATTACAGGAAGCGCTGAAAAAGGCGCGATCTTAATAGATGATGCACAGATTTTAACCTAAATTATCGCATGATCTAAAAAATCTGATCACCATAAAAATTGTGCCGATTTCAACTTTGTCGATAATAATCGCTCAACACTAGTTGGCACAGATTTCAGGAGGAGGAGGAGGAAGAAAAGGAGGAAGGTCTTGGTTAGTGTCCCTCAACCCCAAGGCTTGGAAGATCCTGGAAGCATCTCACACATGAGTGCTACATTGGATGCTACATTACCTGCAACATGACCCACACATCAAGGCAATCAAAATGAACAGTGGTTACTGGGTGGCAACCCTTCTTGAGCAGTTTCCTTCCACCCACACAAATTGACAGTAAGATGCAGGAATTTGAGACAGTGCTCGAGACATCTGTTGTGTCTTTTTCACATTCTAATTTCACACCAATGTGTCAGCAGAAGGATGGGAAGTAGCCGTAGCAGCAGCAGGGGGCAGTGTGGCAGAAGCGCATTGGTTAACATTTTTAGCTTGGTTTTTACCACATCACCAACACCTGCGAGGCAGGGCAGTGACAAATCGAGACCGCCTTAAGAGCATGGTCCATGACTATCTGCGGCTCAACACCAATGTTTTTAGATTTGATCTGGACCCATTCAACTTCTGGGTGTCCAAAATGGATGAATGGCCTGAGCTTGCTCGACACCCCACACAAATTTTAGCCTTTACCAGCGTTATCTCAGAAGGAACCTTCAGCACAGCTGGCGGGGTGATAACTGACAAATGAATCCAGCTTTCCCCTGAGAATGTGGATCGTTTGACATTTATCAAAATGAATCAAGCGTGGATCTCTGAAGATTTTGTTGTCCCGGTTGCTGATGTCACCGAATAGTAAACTGTGGCACGTCTTCTTGACAATGTGAAATACACATTCTATCAGTCATCTATTAACATCAGTCATCAATCAGTATGCAGTAATCATCTATTAACTGTTTCAAGCCCCATACAGCCAAATCAAATGGGGCCCCCACCCATTATTACTTCCTATTTTTTGAACATATTTGTGGGCCCCTTTTCGATTAAAGTCCATGACAGGAGTACTGCCCGTACTGCCCTGTTGGCACCTCTGGTGGTAGCAGCTGCTATGAGCCCTGCATCATGAGGTGTCCCAAAAGCCCCTTTGACACATAAGAAGACACCTGTTTTTGAAATGGCACATGGCAACTGGCATGGGAGCTAATAGGACAATACTCCTGTCAGGGGCCCTAATCACAAAGGGGCCCAGTGATATGTTAAAAAATAGGAACTAGTAATGGGTGGCGGCCCCATTTGATTTAGCTGCATGGGGCCCTGAAACGGTTAATGGATGACTGGCGGCAGCACTGGCTACCACTGCTCCCCCTATAACTATGGCCCTGCCAACTGAACCTCCATGTTCCCCGTTGGGATGTTCTTGCTACAACCACATATATGACATGTTCTTGGGCCCTGTTGAAAAAAGTGATAGGGGGCTCCTGCCAGTTACCATGTGTCATTTCCAATACCGGCGTCTACTTATGTGTCAAAGGGACCCCATAGCAGCTGCTAGCGCTTCCCCTCGTATAGCTACGCAGTCCTCATCTTTTCAGTTAGCCACTGAAAGGAATGAATTATCTTAGTCTTTGAATTTTTTTCTGTGACTCTTAGAGCCAAATTGTCTTCACTAAGTTGTTCCATGTATCCATTTTACTTTTATGGAAGGTAATTTTGGCTTCTTCTTACCTGTGTTAGTATAAAAATTAACCTGAATATCATCTCCCATTGACTTTAATGGGGTTCGGTGATCGGTTCGGCATTCGGTCGAAATTTCTAAAAATTCGGGGTTCGGCCCGAACTCATCTCTATTCCTCAATTCCTCTATTCCTCAATAACTCCTAGCTTATCATCATCTGCACTTCTCTTGCCACATTTTTCCTATGGGCCTCTGGCATCCTGTATGGTGTTAAACTTTCTCTCACATGAGGCACAGTAAAGATCACATGTTCCACGACATTTGTTAGCCTTGGTGCCTCTGTAAATAAGTCCCTATTTTGTTGCAACAGTATGGAGGGGGGGGTTCTCTGTGTTTTATACCCTCTATGCTGGCCTCTGGTTGGGATAACAGGCAAAAGGCCTCCCTATATTTCCATGGCTTGAGTAAGTAATAATATTAATATTTGGTAAGGTTTCTTTTTGGCTGATGGACCTGATAGTTGACTTCACCCATCTTCTCAAGTATCTCGTAGGGTTCTTTTTTTAACAGGTTTTTATTTATAAGATTTTCACATAATAAAACAGTGCAGTCTGAATTCACACCATCCCCAGAAACATATCAATCACCTCGCGCCCAAAGTTTACCTTTGGTACAATCTGTGCCCACCCAAATAAAAATTTATAAAGAAAAATCCCCCCCCCCCATCGCTTCTTCTCTAATAAAACACTGTAAGAAGGCGTGAGAATTATAATATATCAGGTGAAAGCAAATACTACATTGGTATAGGACTCTTATAATTAAGAGAGCAGAAAAGAATTACTTAAACATAGTTGGTATGTTCCTGGAGTATACCAGCAATGGAAACTTTCTACATATAGAAATAAGATACACATAAACGTCAGTCATACCAAAATTCATCCCACCTATCCCTGGTCCACTACCCCTCCAGCACTACTACTCACACAACCTGCGCTGCAGTCCAATTACTCCATTCCATTGAGAAGCGCTTAGGAATACCTCTGGCAGCATAGGTAATTTTGTACTGAGGGAGTTCAGCATTAACCAAGTGCTTTCACTGTTCCAGTGACGGAACCTTGGGAGGTTCTAGAGCAGACAGCAGAAGATAAACAATGCATCAGATGTCGTTTAACTAGTGTGAGATAGACTCTATGCAGCCATTTGATCTGAATCAGTTGGTCTTTGGCGCTAAGGACTGACATTCGCCAGGATGATTTTAATTCAGAGATCGCATTATTTGGCAGAGACAGAATATCTCATTGCCATTTTTCTAAAGAAGTTGCTAATGGGGAAATCTTGCAGCTCATGATGGCTTTATAGATGGAGGATACTGGCTTCTGTAGGGTAACCCTTTTTATGACAGATATTAAATGCCCATACTCTAGGTGGAGCCATATAATTCCCAACTACGTTGTACAAGAATGTCACAGCTGTAGATATCTAAAAAAGGACCCTTTTGGTAGATCAAACTGATGCTGCAGCTCCGCAAAAGTCAAGAAAAAACCCTCCTTGTACAATTGAGTGAGATATCTACCATAATCTGGTAGATCTAACAGCTCTGGTAGTTTCCTATTGCACCACAAGGGAACAACAGGTGCTATTCTCCCCTTGATGACCATAAGGATGCATAAAAGTCTTCCAGGCTAACACTGCTGCACTCATTAATGACATATAATAGTATTGGACAGTTACCTTCTCTCTGGTAGATTTGATAGCCCTTCAAACTATCCCACAAAAGAAGCTTCCAGTACAATAGGAAGGTTACTCCTATTGCCTCGGAACCACTGAGAGATGTGTGCCAATTGGACAGCTACATAATAGACATAGAGCTCCGTGAACGCTAACCCACCTCTGTCATAAGGGGCTTTAAATGTAGCCCTGTTCAAACGAGCGGCAGCACTTCCCCACAGGAAAGAGAAGAACAATCTATCTAACATTATGAAATGTGACCTGGAGCCGCTTGATAAAGATATAGGAGCTTAGGCAGCAGCACCATTTTAATTATGTTTATTCTACCAATTAAAGATAGGGGAAGGTTGGCCCACGCCTTCAACCTCGACTCCACTGGCTGAATGTTAAGCTCCTTAAACTTACAGATGTCTTTATGCACAATAATGCCTAAATATTTGAATTGCGTGACAACTTGGATGGTGGAAACAGGGGTCACCAATCCCAAATCAACATCATCCAACAGGAACAATGTAGACTTTTCCCAATTCACTTGCAAACCTGAATAATCCCCAAAAACATTTCCCGTTTTCAGTAAACGCTCCAACGAGGACCCTGGGTCCCCCAGATACAACAGTGTATCGTCAGCGTACAACAATATTTTTTCAACGATACTGACTACACACCACCTCGCTATGCCACTATTAGCATTAAACATAATAAAAAAAAGACTCCATATTGAGAGCAAAGAGCAGCGGTGAGAGTGGGCACCCTTTCCTAGTGCCCCTACCAAGTGGAAAAGGAACAGAGAGAAACCCGTTTACCCTAACTCTCGCAGTGAGTCTTAAGTAGAGCAGGCGCAGCCACTTAATAAAGTTATGAGGGATCCCCGTTTTAACAGAAGTAGCCACATAAAATTCCATTCCACAGAATCAAAAGCCTTTTCATTGTCTAAGGCAGCGATCACTCTTTTCTCTGAATTCGTATGAATTACCTGCAGGTTGGTAAAAAGCCGTCTAAGATTAATATCAGCAGTTTTTCCCTGCATAAACCCAGACTGGTCCACTAGGGTTCTTGTCATTTCACCAAGATCTTGCTCTCTACTTTGGGTACTAACACCAGAATCCATTCCCTTAAACTAAACTGTCTCAACCAGACCGAACTGTTACCTATTCTAGCTTGTGCCTCTTGTGTTTACAGGAGATGCTCTTTGACAATAGGGAGTACCTGAGATTTCTGCTCCTATTAGTGGGCAATATGCTCAAAGACACTTTTATAGAGTGTGACTTCACTCTTGAAGGTCTCCTTGGTTATACAGTATGTAACAGGCCACTGGGGTGTCGTCCATATAGAAAATAAAAAAGCGAGAACTCCATGGAAGCTTGAGGCACCTCTCTTATAGAGAACAGAAGATAAGGTAATAGGTAATCCCAATCCCAGACATCCTTCTCAACTATTTTCTTTAACATGGCCTTTAAGGTCTTGTTAAAACATTCCACCAGGCCATCTGTATGTGGGTGATAAACAGAGGTGCGTAGTTTGATCACCTTTAATACCTTACTAAGATCCTGCATTAACCTCAACATGAATGGGGTCCCTTGGTCTGTCAGGATCTTCTTAGGCAGCCCTGTTCTGCAATATATGTGCCTTTATTCCCTAGCAATAACTTTAAAGGAGGCATCTCTCAGGGGCACTGCCTCTGGGTACCTGGTTGCATAATCCATGACAACCAAAATATACTGGTGAACCCTAGTTGACTTCACCAGGAGCCCTAACAAATCCATTGCTATTCTCTCAAAGGGTATCTTGATAATAGGCAATGGTATTGATGGGCTGTGGAAATTGGCAACTGGGGAGGTTACCTGGCACACGGGACAGGTCTGCCAATAATCCAAGGGTAGAACTCTCTCTTCTGCCTTATCCACCCTTAGTTGTCCCCCCAACACATGGTTGTGGGCCAGGTCCATTGCCATGCGCGTGTAGGGTTTGGCGACCAGGTGTTGTTCCACTACTTCCTTCTTGATTTTGGTAACCTGGTACAATTAGATCCCATTCACAGCAAAGTAAGAAAATTGTTCCTATGCCCCTAGCTCTTGGTGTACCCCATTAGGTACCACCACACTATTAAAGGCACCTTTCAGGGTTTCAACCTGAATTTTGTCAGTCCAAAAGTCTCCCTGGGGCACTTCTGGTTCAGGGACCTAGTCAAGGGCTGACTCCTCCTCCCTGCCCACTGCAATGACTAGTGCAGAAATTTGGGGACTACCTCATGGTTAGTGCTCCCAAGGCTATGTCTGGTTCCCAAAGACCCCAAAACACAGGACAATCCCAGCCAATAATCAGCTTGTGGATCAGTCCCCTTACAATCTCCACAGGGTGTAACACAACACTGTATTCCCATCTGTTTTTAAGGTGACTTGGGCTACTGGATACACTTTGGTGTCCCAATGTATGCAAGTGACTCCCAAAGATTTCCCGGGGACCAACACACGAGGTACATGAGCTGTCAAGATTGTGAACAAGCTTCCCAAGTTCAGAAGTCCAATTGTGGGGTTTCCATTTAGCCTGAATGGACAGAGTGGGAGTCCCTTTCCAGCATTTGGAACAGTTTTGCACACCGGATGCACAAACATAGAACTTCACCACCCCACAGGACAGTCCATTGGTTCCAAGCTGAGGGGGCACTCAGCCGCTAAATGCATTGGGGCATGGCACCTCCAACAGATGATGTCTCTGACGCTGTGTCTGGCTGTTGACTCTGGCATGCTCTTGACTTTGGAACATACTTTCCAATGGGGTTTAAAAGCCTTTTTCTGGCTTACAGAGTAAATCTGGGCAGGACTGGAACAAGGTATTGTGATGCCCTAGGCAAATAAGGTACATAGCGCCCACACCTATGGAAAATTCAGCCCACTCCTTACCTCCTTGCACCCCCTTTTTCTGCCTGGGATAGGTCATGGGTCATAGGTCCCCCATGGAGCTCTCCACTGCATGATATCTCTTCACTAAGCTCATCATGTCATCCATAGTCTGGGGGTTACCCTGTGCCACCTAGCACTGCACTGGCTTGGGAAGAACATGCACATCACCACCCTCTCCACCATTTTATCTGGGGAACAGGCATCCGGCTGTAGCCATTTCCAGACAAGGTGCAAGAGATCGAACATTTGGGACCTCAGGAGCTTGTCACTCCTTTACTGGTGCACCTTCTTAGCCCGGACGGTGACTGTTATGCCCAAACATGCCAGTATATCTGCTTTTAGTTGACATATTCCCCGGCATCCTGCAAAGACAAATGATAATAAGCCTTCTGGGGCTTGCCTGTGAGGAATGGTAAGGAAGATGGTATTTAAGACTTCCATGTCGTCTGGTGCGGTCACCTTCTGCATGGCCTTTTGCACTATCCACCTGTCGGGTGCTTACATGCACAAGGTGCTTTACCAGGTTCTTCATGATAACCATCTGGTCTTTTAGGGTGGCTTCCACTTTGATCCAGGACATGCAGTTTTTTCATATGGGGCTATACCCGCATCCTCCACCAATCCTGGGAATCCACTCAAATGATAGCAGTCTCTTAAGATGAATAACAGAAGTCTTTATTCTTGCAATCAGCAAAACAGGATATGAAGAAAACAATACGATTTGCTTCAGTCAAAATAATCAAGCAACAAAGTCCTTGCAAGCTACAAAAGTACCATACTTCCCCTCACAGGGTTAAGAGGACCATATTTAGGTCTCAATCCTTCAGGGATTGCAAGGTACAGCTCTGATTCTTAGACCAAAACTGAGTGTTTCTGCTAGGTAGGGAACCACACCCCCTCTAACCTAACATTGTTGGCTTTCTATAGACCTTGTAAGTCTTAGCCTGGAACATGGGAGCAGTCATCCCACCTAGGTCTTTGACTGCTACAGTGAATGAATGAATGAACCAGACTAGTTGCATTGCAGCCATACTAAATTTAAATGTGTGTCAGTGACCTATTGCCCCTAACACCAGCAAAAACTGGCCTTCTTTTCACCAATGCCATGATTGGTGACACATACCTCCCATCTATGATGGTCCCTTGTGAAAAATCTACTTCTGCTTCTACTCAACAAGTCACAGTATTGTCATTGCTCAATATCCATTTAGATGTCTTTCTAGCATGAATGTATTTGAATGGTGATCGCATTTGCTACAGGTACTGGAAAATAATGATGCAAAATCATCTGGCTCTTACATTTTATCCCTTGTATACATCTATAAAATTAACACAATGAGCTGATTATCCTCTACAAAAATGTAATGTATTGTTTTAATATGTTTCAGGCACATTGTGATAATGTTTCAAAAGTAGCTGAAAGCTGTTATCTTTTTTATTGATCGTCAGCACTTCACTTTAATATTTCATTTCCCAGATTCATGTGCTAATGTTTTTTTATAACTAGCGGGCTAGGATAGAGAAAAGGACATAGCAGTGTTTACTGGATGGTTAAACTACAATGTCACTTGATAAGATACTTCAGACCTTCATTTATAGATATTAGAATCATAGAGAATACTTTTAAATCATAAATCTGCCAAATATTTGTCCTCAATTTTTTGTGTTTGCTGGGCCACTTTCAAATAAAGTAGGTAATATTGAGCTATGCAAAATATTAAAAAGGGTAAAAAACTATTGAAGATCATTGAATGTCAATTGATATGACTCTTGTCCTACTTGGACCTGATGATTATATGGTTTTAAGTTCTAGTCATTCTATGAAATCCTCATACACAGTTGTATCTGCAACTTCCAACATCTATGGAGCCACAAGCTGGGAACATAAGAGCCAACTGTGGACCATGAACCATTTGTTAAGGAACACTTCTCTATATGGATGCACATATAGGGATGACAAATTCATTTTCTCATAAAAGAAGTTTAACAACACAATCATCTAATGTGCTTGATAGTAAAAACATTATTTTACCAAACAAGTACTTTTTGCCAAATTTGAATTTAATTGTCCAGCAACATTTTGTCTATAAGGTTTAGCTAATTAACTTTCTAATATTTCATTGGTTTTATTATATCAGGAGTGTACCCCAGGTTTTTTTTAATAAAAAGAGAATCCTGATGGTAATGCTCCAGGAGACCTAGTAAAGACCACATCAATGGCTGTATCTTCTGTCTCTTCCCATCAGGGTGCCCCCCCATCTCTCTTTTAGAAGAAACTTTTATCTGTTAATAACTAGAATCCCACAGGCAATTGGTTGGACATTGCCTTATTCTGAGTAATAAAGGGCCCATCAAGTCTTGCTATGACAACATGGGCAGTAGGATGCAAGCTGTGTCGTACTAGATTGCCTAGGGTTCTTCAGAGGAGTTCATTCTGGGGGCCCCACACCAAAACTACCACCACATAGTAACTGAATAGTACCCCCACTTATACCAATATCCCACCAGCCAAGTGTTGCTGAAACAATAACCGACCACATAGATATCACAAGCATATTGACTGAATAATTAGCCACATCCATCACCTCAAAGTTTTAGAGAGTGGAGGAGCGAATAGATTTTCTAACAGACTGGAATTCGTGTTAGAATTATCAGGAAAAGCTAACGGTTCGAGAAACGAAGTCAACTTTGGGTACTTCGGTGTTAACGAAGTGTGCTTGATTGATAATAATGGCTGCGAGGCACATGGCAATTAACATTGGGGCAAAGAACACAGGTGGAGCAAGTAAGGCATAGCCTGCATGACATATCAGATGATGAAGCCATCAAAGACCGTTGTGATTTCTGTGACGTCACACCGCACTATATAAGATCCGGGCGCGACGCTGGGAGCTTCATTACCGCTCTCACTGCACTTGATTAGGGAAGGTTGCTGCCACGGGGCTGCTTATAAATATCTGATACTAAAGACTACATGTTTATAGAGCTTTTATTGTGGGTGTCTCCACTTTCCTCAGAGACTGCTTCTCTTAACGTCTATTCTGATTTTTTGGGGGTATTGGATCTGAAGTCCAGTGTGTGTCCAGTGCAGCTGCAAATACATTTTTAATGCTATCTGCTCACAGCACATTGAATATCCAAGGGTATCTAAGCCTGGTTCCTTTGTAATCATTAGAAGAAACAGCGTATTTACAATACAAATACACTTCATTTTAATTTATTTGGCTGCTCAATTCTTTTGCGCAATTAACATCCAGGGGTTAATAAAGCGTTGTTTCTGCTGCAGTGGTGACTAAAAGAAAACGTTTATTTCACCGCAAAAAAACTTTTTCCATAGCATAATTTACGAGTGAAGGTTAATTACAAGTGTTTCCCTTGTTGTGTAGCGTAAAAATAACACGGCATGTGTAACACGCTACAAGTGTCGCCCTCAATTTTTTGTGTTGCTCAATTACTTTTGCGGAATTTACCATCCAGGGGTTAATTTAAGCGTTGTTTGCGCTGTGGTGACAAAAGAGAAACGTTATTCACCACCGCCAAAAAATACATTTTTTCCTCGTGAGCATAATTCACAAGCAAAGGTTAATTACAAAGTTTTCCTTTTGTTGTGTAGCGTAAGAAAAACACGATCTCCATCACACAGCCATTGTAAGCACGCTACAAAGCGACGTAGTTTTTTGAGTTATGCTCAATTCTTTTGCGCATTTACATCCAGGGGTTAATTAAAGCGTTGTTCTGCTGCTGATCTTGGACTAGAAAGAAAACTGTTTATTTCACCACCAAAAAATAAATTTTTTCCTGTAGCATAATTCACAAGCCTGAAGTTAATTACAAGTTTCCTCTTGTTGTGTTAGCATAAAAAATACGCCATTGTAACACGCACAAGGTCGTAGTTTTTGGAGTTGCTCCAATTATATACTTGCAACTAATTTACAGTCTCAGGGGGTTAATTAAGCTTGTTCGGCAGCTGTGGTGACTAAAGAGAAAACATTTATTTCACTCCGCCCAAAAATAATATTTCCTGGTAGCGCATAATTCACAAGCGAAGGTTAATTACAAGTTTTCCTCTGTTGTGTAGCGTAAAAAACACGCCATTGTAACACGCTGTCAACAGCTCGTATTTTTGGTGCTCAGATTCTTTTGCGCAATTTACATCCCGGGGTTAATTATGCGTGTCTGCTGGCTGTGGTGACAACAAGAAAACGTTTAATTTCACCGGATTAGAAAAAAAAAACATTTTTCTTGAAGCATAATTTACAAGCGAAGGATAATTAAAAGTTTTCCCCTCTTGTTATGTAGCATAAAATAACACGCCATTAGTAACAATCTACAAAGCTGGTAATTTTTTGGCTGCTCAATTCTTTTGCGCAATTTACATCCAAGGTTTATAACTATTTTTCTTCAGATGTACTCAGTAAACAGAAACTTTGTTTTTCACCCGCCACAGAATAAATTCATGTAGAATACTTCATATCCAAGGTTAATTAAGCCTGTTTGTGCTTTTATAATTTCCTAAAATACACAGCTCACTTTTTTAACGGCACATGCAAATAAATTTCCTGGCCCATTTGTGGAGATGCAATTTATATCCAAAGGTTTACCCAAGCTCTTAGTGGTGTTACATGTAGGAGTCAAATACATAGGGTGTGTAATTATCATATATACAGATATCTTTCATCAAACAGTGTCGTACATTTTAGAACTAAAACAGTATGTTCAGACAGAGAGGTGGTATGCTCTTGTCACCTGCGAAGTGGCAGAGGCACCAAACATTCCATGCCAGTCCGCATCACAGCAAGGGACTTTGCAGCAAGGGTCAAACGGTGAGGCCACAACTGCCACTTGCAATCTAGCGGCAGTGTGCTGACTAGAATCCAAGGGTTCTTGTCGGGTTTGACTAGGTCTTCCACTTCCTCCCCGATGACATCTGCAACCCCAGCCAAGAGTCGGTGGGAACGTCAGACAAAACCCTTAATTGTGCATGGCCCGGAGCGTGTCAGCGGCCCTCACCTGTCCACAAACCCGCCTCTGTCCCATCCGGATCCCCCCACAGCCCAGAGATCTACTAAGTGGTCTGGGCTCAGCGCCACTATATAACGAGGATGAACAATTGAGGATGGCAGTCAGCAGCTACTTGGGCAGCGAAGAAATTGGGGCCAATATCCCCTTCTTCTTGCAGGTAGGCGGCAAAGTATAGATTCTATCTTGACGTAGTGGCAGGGAGGTCATGTTGTTAGGGGTCAGCCTCTGCATACCAAATGACCGGTGATGAGGACAGCAAGTGACGATGAAACACAAATAGATGATGATGTAGCCGACCGCAGCTTGTGAGCCGGTGTGATGCAAGGGCTTCATCATCGTCAGAGAAAAGGGCGTCAGTCTTGCGCGTCAGCAGCTCGCAGCCAGCAATGGGGTGCCCGGAGCATTATGTGCGAAAAAGACCTGATACTCTGCAAGTGGTTGGCATTCTCTTTTGCTAAGACAACCGGAAGTGAGCCGAATATGGAGGTATTAGTGTTAGAATCTGTAAGCATAAAGTGAAGCGTGCCAGGTAGCTAAACGTTGGCACCTATGGCCCTGCGTCCAACACATGCAACGTAACCATCCTCCGGTGGCCTGGGAGAGACTGGCTCAGATGGTGGTCCATCCTGCTGCCGCAGATGAGAACAGCAGCAGCAGCGCCCAGTGAGCATGCCTGCCATTTCAGTGGCAGTCAAGGTCTCCACCACCTCTGCAGAAAGGTAAGCTGTTTCTCTTTTGACATCACTCACCCGGTCCAGATCTCCTGCTCCCTCGCTAATCATGGCGACCAGCAGTCGTTATAACGAGGCGATTGCAAAGATACAACAGTATGTACGTACCAACCATCCTAAAGTTGGAAGCAGCTGTACCAGTAGCGCCTTCCAAGTTGTCGGTACTGCACACATTGGTCTGCCCTTCCCTTTCCACATGTGTACTCTGCACCGTTTCAGAGAACTAATGCTTGTGGCCGAGCCGAGATGGAGAGTTCCACGCCGTAATTTATTTTCCAAAAAGGGGCAGTACCAGCACTTCCATAAATATGTAGAACAGCCAGGTAGGCCAGTCCTTGAGCTTATCGTTTTGTTTCCAGGTGCACGCATGCAGACATCTGAGCTTGTAACTAAACGGTCAGGGCCATACATGTCCTGTTACGGCCCAATGGGTGGAATGTGCTTCCTGGCCCATGGAACACCAACAACTTGACAGAACGCCCGCTTTCTCCTCCACGTAGTTAAACTGCGGCTTCCCTCCTGCGTCAATTTCCGCCTCCTCATCCTCACACCACCCAGCATCTCATGCCTCACACAAGTACTCGCTCCTTCATTCACATGTGGTATTGCACATCATCAGTGTCACCAGTTTTCTACACCTGGCTTGCCTCGGCGAACGAAGTCACACATGGTGAGAACTGCTCCGCGTCATGCAGCAAGAAATTCAAGTGTGGCTTTCTCCTCGCCAACTGCCAATCGGGGCAACCATGGAGGAGACAATGGAAGGAACATTGTGTCCGCGCTCAGCACTAGAAGTGTGAATGGTCCATCGCGCCCTGTCATGGTTGCGATGTGGTTCAAGTCTGTTTGTGAAAAGGTTCCTTAAGTCTTCCACCGATCTCAGAACATTCTGAAAATGGCCCAGGAAACTTGCATCGCTTATCCAGTCCTCGACAAAGCTAGGACACCCTTCTCGAGTTGCAGCGGCAAGGAACGGCCCCCTCAACACACTCTTCACATGCGATTATTCCACCCGTTGGAATTCCCAGTCTGCACGATGTTGGACCGACTGTAATTACAGATGAAAAGGCCATTAACTATTTTTTTCGTGATCCAGGCGTCAGATTTACACATCCCTGTGTAACTTTATGTCACCAGTGGCAGCTCATTGCGTGACACCTGGCCGTTTGGTTGAGGCCATTCGAGGAAGGCCACGTATTTGTCATTGCGCCAGGACTACGGATGAAAAACATCATTCCACTGCTTCATGTTCTGGAACAGATGCTGAAAATCTGTCTGGACAGGGACTGGAGATGTGGCGACTACATCACGCGGGCCACATGAAGTCCGTTGGGTACTGAAATGGAGGTAGAGGAGGAGACATGTGGAGCAGAAGCATTGTCTGGGAAATTATGGATTTTCTACCTCAGGTGGGACAAGAGAGAAGGAGCATGAGCAGCTGGTAGAGGTAGAAGCGAGATAGGAAGACGAGGCAGATGACGCCGCAAGCAACCGTGCAGAATAAATTGGAGATGGAGGCAGGTTAGCCCATCGGAGTCACTTGTGCAGATGGTGCCCCAGCCAATGCAGATTTTGCCTGGATAGTGACAGCCGAATAGTCAGCATCCGGCTAGGGAATGACTCTTTCTGGTCTCCACTCCTATTTGACCCTCGCTAAACCAGTCCAAAATGGGAGCCTTTTTCCCAGCTTTGAGAGGGAAGGACCAACTATACAATACTACAATACTATAGGGAAAATCCTCGGTAGTCAGGTTGGCCGTCATGCCATAGTTTCTGCATCGTCCCTCCTCTGACAGGTCTGACCCGGGAGGTTCTTCAGCGCATACGGTACTACACGCCGCGGCTGCTGGTGAAAGGTGAGGGGGGGTAGGAGTCATTAACCAGCTCCATCAGCATCAACCTAATACAGCAGTCACTTGATGATCATCTCCCTTCAATACCCCTATTGAGGAGGCAGTTGCCCATCAGTAGCAGCAGCAGGACCGGAGCATGACCCTGAACCAACAGTTTGGTGGCCTCCTTGGACACACTCTGCCTCTGCCACCTCATAAGAAGATCCGGCTGGACTAACTGGGCAGCCAACTGGATGTGTGGGCCACAACCTTGCCGAGTTTTCAGTGAAGAAGCTGTCCCTGCCCGTCTCAGAGAGTGGCATCAGAGCGGGTGTTCATTGCGGCGGGGGCCATCGTTAACCAACAAAAGAAACCCTCTTTGTCCACGGGAAATGTTTAACACTCTGACCTTGTGTCAAGATGAAATCAGGCGTGGATCGGCCAGGATTTTCCACACACCAATGCCTTAGGCATCAGACTACATCAGCCATACGCCTCACCAAACTTGTGAGAAATGAATCTGGGGTTACAAACTACCTGTCCTCACCACTATTCGAGCCGGCCACCCACCTGATTCCACACATCTGACTGACAGTTTCTCCATCTGCCACCAAAACCATCTTACCAGGGACTGGTATTGCCACCCACCCCCCAAACTCTGTCATTGTGCCATTTTATGACCTCATCTGTTGCTGTTGTTGCTGGTGCCATGACATCCACACTGGTCATTGTCCACTCTCTGACCTCATGCTGTTGCCCCTGCCGCCCACCTCCATCTCTGTCTTGTCCACTCTGGGCCTACTACTTTTTTTTTCAACCTCCAAATGTCATTGTGCCACCTCTACCCATGCTGCTGTCGTGCCCCTCCACACTGTGTCTTTTTGCTACTCTGTGGCCACTACTTTTTTTCCCCCCTCCAAATGTCATTGTGCCATTTTCGACCTCATGCTGCGCCACCTCCCCTCCACTCTCGTCATTGTGCCACTCTGTGGCCTCTACTTTTTTTTTGCCACCTCCAAATGTCTTTGTGCCACCTCTGACCTCATGCTGCTGCTTCCGTGACCCCCACTGGTCATTGTGCCCTCTGTGGCCTACCCATTTTTTTCCCACCTCCAAATGTTTATTGTGCACTGTCTACCTCATGCGCTGCCACCGCACCTCCACTCTCTGTCATTTGCCACTCTTGGCCACCCAGTTTTTCCCCCCCAGAATGTCATTGGCCACTGTCTGACCCATGCTGCTGCTGCCTGACCTGCACACTGTGTCATTGGCCCACCTGCGGCCTACTACTTTTTTTGCCCCCAAAGCTTTGTGCCACTGTCTGCCCTCATGCTGCTGCCCCGTCACCTCACTCTCTGCATTGTGCACTCTTGGCCTACTACTGTTTGCCACCTCCAAATGTCATTGGGCCACGCTGACCCATGCTCTGCTATGGCTGCTGCCGTGACCTACAAACTGTGTATTGTGCCATTTGTGGCCTACCCTTTTTTTTGCCACCTCCAGAATGTCATTGTCCACTGCCTGCCTCATGCTGCGCTGCGCTGTTGATGCCGCAACTCCACACTGTTCATTGTGCCACTTTTTGGGGCCTACTCCTGTTTTTCCCACCTCCAAAGTCATTGTGCCACTGTCTGACCCATGCTCTGGGGCTCCCGCCGCACCTCCACACTCTTCACGATGTTCCCACTTGAGCCCTCATTTTGTTTTTTCCAGCTGTCACTCCAGACTTTATCAGGCTACATTCCCCTTCAGTTTTTGGTATTTTTTCCCCTTTTTAATCCCGGGAAATTTTTAGAGTAAAAGCGATTCTAAGAGTGGCGGCATCATTTGCTTGTCATTTTAAAAACACAACATTGTATAAAACCCAAAACCAAGCTCCCTCTGCATATTTAAGCATGGTACAACGTTCTACAGCACCCGGACCGAATTTAGTTTTGTCGGGAAATTCGGCAAAGTGACCGAACCGAATTTTTGAGAAATTCTCCCATCTCTACTCATATTACCACCACATAGTGGCTAAATAATACCACCATTCTGTTACTGAATGAAAACCATTACATTACAACCAATATTACCATCATACAATCACGATACAGTGGTAAATACCAGTTGTACACTGGCACTCTGCACACATATAAGTGATTACAGTAAGTTACATCCAGTGACTCATAGATGTCATCTCTGATGAGTCTTTCTCTTCACTGATGAGTTGTTTTCATACCCCTTTTTTCTCCATTTGTTCTAGAATGCCATGACAACTTCTCCAGGCCACAACTTGTCTCTGCAGAATTTACCATGCAAACATTTCAGCACTTCCCTTTCAATTCCCACTTCTGTAGAAACTCACCATCCATAGCACTCCTAACAGTAATAATGATCTGATTGTGACCCAAACAGTTAAAGTACCCCCAAACAGCTATGGGGCTTGTCACGGTTCATGCCGCGGTCCCCTGCCATGGACCGCCAGCGTGTCGTGCCTTCCTGGTACTTGCCTGTCTTGTTGTCTCCTAGGGCGCGCGCGCGGCAGCTTTCTGCCTTTTATTGGTTTCCTGTCCTGTGCACCTTCCTCTTGACCTATGACCCCTGACTATAAAAGGAATTTTCCTGCCTTTGCTCTGGTCAGCCCTTTGTGCATTGCATTGTTTCTGCATTGCTTGTTGCGGGTTCATGCTGAGTCCATCTTGACTCCTGCCAGTGCTCGGACTTAAAACCCCGGATGCTGGTCCATTCCGCGTTCATCAAGCTCCTAACCTTTTTGTTTGTCGTCTTCTGCTGTCCTTTCTGCTGTACCCTCCGTGATCCCCCCGATCCTGTCTTGTTCCTGAGTACCTCCCTTTTCCCTGTCCTATGCTGCGTTATCCTGCCGTTTTCCGTTCTTTTCCCTCCGTATCCTGATGTTGCTATTTACGTTTATTCCCGGCTGTATCCCGCAAAAGTAACCCTATGTTCCTGTCTACCACGCCTGTGTTCCTGTCCGCCCCTCGGGGTCACCGCAGGTAGCCACTTCGGGGTAGCGCCCGGGTGGCCCCGCACTAACCCCCTTCTTGTTTTTGGGGTGGCCCGGGTGAAGCCGGGGCCTCTTAGACTCCGCCCCCGTGTGGTCTCCATATACCATCTCGCCTGCGTGACCCAAGTGGATCCACACCTGGATGTCAGCATCGGACTTTCAAAGTATGCGTTTTCCGCCGAGCCGTTACAGAATGGACTGACCATGGGTCCCGCCGTTTGGGGACCTTGTCTACGTTTTTCTGCTGCTGTCTTTCACTATGTCGTCTCCCGCTGGCTCATGGTTCGCCCGATTCTGTCTTTAAAAGGGGGCTCATGGGTTTTTCCCAGAGTGTTGTCTGTCCCCCCTGCTCTGGTTCCCCCCGAGTGTCGCTGTCCCCCCGGCTCATTGTTCCCCAAGTGTCTGTCTTCCCCCTGGCCATGGTTTGCCCAGAGTGTTTGTCTGTCCCGCTGGCTCATGGTTTTGCCCCGAGTGTCGTCTGTTCCCCTGGTCATGGTTTGCCCAGAGTGTCTTATCCCTGTCCCCCTGGTCATGGTTTCCCCAGATGTCTGTATCCCTGCCCCTGGCTCATTTTTCCCCAGAGTGTCTGTATCCCTTTCGCTGGGTCATAGTTCGCCCAAGTGTCATAATCCCTGTCCCTTTTGGGTCATGTTCGCCCAAGTGTCAGTATCCCTGTCCCTGTTCATGGTTTTCCCCAGACGTCCCCTTGCCTAGTTCATGTCCCGCCCCGAGCGTCCGTTGCCTAGCTCATGGCCCGCCAAGAGCGTCCGTTTCCTAGCTCATGGTCCTGCCCAGAGCATCCGTTGCCTAGCTCATGGTCCCCCCCCAGAGCGTTCCTTTTCCTAGCCATGGTCCCGCCCAAGCGTCCGTTGCCTACTCATGGCTCGCCCAAGCGTCCTTGCCTAGCTCATGGGCCCCCCCAGAGCGTTTCCCTTGCTTTGCTATGTCCCGCCCAGAGATCCTTCCTAGCTCATGGTCCCGCCCGAGCCTCCATTTCCTAGTGATGGTCCCCCCCACATCCTTTTGTTGCTTTCCCCCCTTAGTCCCCTCCCCCTTTTTTGCCTGTCCTTGTTTTTTTCCCCCCATGCACCTCCTTTTCTAGGGGTTCCCCATACTGGCTATATTTAGCCTTACTGGTTTTGGGGGGCCCCCGTAGAAGTTCGGGGCCCGACCTACGTGGGAATGCTATTTTTGTATTTTGGGGGGGGAAGAGGGGGCTTTGAGGGGGGGGGGAGTGTCACGGGTTTACGGCCGCGCCCCTGCCAGGGCCGCCCCTTCGTGCTTTTTCCTGTACTTGGGCCCGTCCTGTTGCTTCCTGAGGTCCTGTGTGGCACTGTGCCCCTAGGGGGCCGCACGGGACTTTCCTGCCTTTTATTGGGTTTTCCCTTCCTGTGCACCTTCCCCCCTTTACCTATGTACGTTTATTTCGCGATCCCCGCTCACATCTACCTATTTCTGGTCTCCACGCCTGTGTTCCTGTCCGCACCTCGCGTCCCGCAGGTAGCCATTCGGGGGGAGCGCCTGGTGGTCCCCGCAGCTAATCCTCCTGCTTTTCAGTGGGCCTGGTGAAGACCAGGGGCCCCCCCACTCTCTCCCTGGGGTGGTCTCCATATACCACTCGCCTGCGGTGATCACAGTGGATCCACACTTGGATGTCAGCGGTCGGCGCTTCAACGTATGCTGTTGTCACCGCAGCCGTTACAGGGCTCCTGTTTGTACACCAACTTTAAGTCTTGTTTTGTTTCCACATATAGTAGGTAGTTAAAACCACAATAAAGTACATAGCAACACTACCAAACTAGGTAGGCAGATAGGTATTCCCCTTTTAGACAGGTAGTACTCAGTTAGACAGGTGGGTTGCCTCCCCCCACATACACTAAATCGATGTGTAGGCTCCCAGTAAGCAGTTAAATAGGCCTCCTGCATGTAAGTAGGTATATAGGACCCTTGTAGATAGGTAGGTAGGTAGGTAGGTATAACAACTCCTGTTATGTAGCTTGGTATATAGCCATCTGTAGGTAGTCAGGTATATAGACTTCCAGTAGGTAGATATAGACGCTCCCATTAGGTAAGTATATAAGCCACAAGTAGATAGATAGATAGATAGATAGATAGATAGATAGATAGATAGATAGATAGATAGATAGATAGATAGATAGATAGAAAGATAGATAGATAAGATAGATAATAGATAGATAATAGATAATAGATAGATATAGATAGATAGATAGATAGATAGATAGATAGATAGATAGATAGATAGATAGATAAGCCACCTATAGGTCGATATATAGGCTTCTCATAGGTAGAACTGTAGACAGGTGAAAACCCACTGTAGGTAGGTTTACTTTACCTGTAGGTAGATATAGGCACCCTTTGGATAGGCATTGACCTCTGTACGTAGATAGGTAGGTGTAGAGCCTGATTGAACAAAAAAGGAAGAAAGATACTCCCCTCTTTCCTTTCCCCCACCTACCAGCTCGATCCAGGAGTTTGTGTCTGGTGTGGGTGACATGATCTCATCACGCAGCATACACTGTTCCCATCATCTCCTAGGCCAGAAGCCTAGAGCAGCCTGCCTTAGGCTTCTGGCCTAAGAGACGCAGCAGTAAAGGAGGCCTGTTGACCTTGCTGTATCACACCGACTGCAAAGCTTACAACAGTATGCCCTTGGTCTTGCCTGCAGCCCACAGTAGTCAGCGGAACAGTGAGTTAATAGCTACCTTCTCCACCATAATTTAACTGTATGTGTGTCCCAAGGACGGGCATGCAGTTAAAAACATACCGCAGAACTCAGGACGCACTAGGGACTTACTGTTTAAGACTGCGATTGTACATCTGTGGGTCCCAGCCCCGACCGAAGGATCCTCTGGTCCACCAGAGGGCCAGTTTGACACTGATGAGAATGTTTGCTTCCCTTACTTAAAAAACATGATTAGTGGATGTGTTTGTATCCATAGTTAATGTTTTATTCTTGTGATTTCCTTTTGGCATGAGTGGGGATGTCCCAAAA
>JAODAL010050924.1:0-27043 GCA_025379985.1 Phyllomedusa bahiana | reverse complement strand
GCCCCCCAACTGACAAGCAGTTTTCCTAAAGGAAACCCTTGTCAAAAAAAAATTGATAACTTGCCCTTTTGAGACTAAAGGCCCCGATCACCCTAAACAAAAAAAAAAACCCAGAGATAGTCCCAAACCTCAAAACTTTTCCGGTCACTGGCCAGATTAGTCACCCTCGAAATAAACTGTCCGTAAGTGGGTAAAAACCACTGTTCAAAACCCCCACTGAGGACAAAAATTGGCTGTAAAGGTAAATTCAGGCAAAATTTTTAAGGGGTACCCTCTAATATATCCGAAAAGGGACTTGAAAAAAATCCCCGGGGTTTTTGAATCAAAAACAACAAAAACTTTTTTTTTGGGGGTTTTTTTTTTGTGCTTTTGCCCCTAAAAGAATGTTTTTAAAAGTGGTTTAAAATTTGTCTTCCTAGAGTGTTTTAATACCCACTTTGGGAGTCTTCCTGAAAACCCTTTTGGGAAATTGCTTCAATGGGGGGGGTTCTGACCTGGGGGGTGGGGGGCCCAATAGGGGGGGCCCCCCTCCTTTTGGGGGCGCCCTTACTCCCCCGAAGGGGGCGATTTTCACCCGGGGGTTCAAAACACTTTATTTGGATTTTAAAATTTAGAGGAATTTTACCCATCTCCCCTCTCTAGGAGAACAAATTTTGGTGTTTTTGGGGTGGGTCCTCCATTTTGGAAAGGGCAACTTTTTAATGTATACCCAAGAAAAACTTTTTTTTTTAAATTGGGGTTTTTTTTTTTTTCTTCACTGTAAAATTTTTCCCCCTACAAAATTTAACCCCAAATAGGTAAAATTGATTTATGCCCTGTGATTTTTTTTAAAAAAAATAACATAAAAATATTTCAAAATTTTGACAATTTTGTGCACAATCCCCAATTTTTTTTGCTTTTTTAAATGACCCTCTTTAATTTGCCACGTGGACTTTTTTTCTACTTAAATAAAATTTTTTTTTCCTTTTTTAAACTTATACCCAAAGTATAATTTACTTTCAATTTTTTACAACAAAAGCAAACATGAATATAGAAAAATCCTGTATATACCAAACATAAATTGAAAATTTTTTCCTGTAAAACAAAACATATCTTTAAACCCCACAAACTAAAAATTTCTTTCAATGTTCAACACAGATGGTGAAAGTAATCAAGAGAAAAGGGAAAAAAAAACACCTTTAGAGTCTCAAATCTGGAGCTGGCCCCTTCCCCCCCCCCTTTTTCTAAAATTTCAGAGCTGCAGCTTGCGGGCCTGGGGCCCCACTACAGGTCCCAAAAGTCACAAAAAATTGGGGGAAAAAACCCGGGTTTTCCATTTTTTTTTCCAAACCCTATATAATTTCCCCATCCACATGGCATCAAAATTTAAAAAAAACCCCTTTAATATCCCAGGTGACAACTAAAAACCTTTTCCCCACTTATAGGGAAAGACTTTCCACATTTTCCCTACTTTAAAAACACCCAAACTTTCCCCATTTAAATTTTTCCCCAACTGTTTCTAACTTACTCCCCTTTTTCCCAACAATTTCTATTCCCAGTCTTTTTTTTAAAAGAAAATTTTTTTCACTGCCCAACGAGTTACCCCATTACCCGTTCCAAATTCTGCGGTGTAAAACCCATCAATTTTAGGTCCTACCTCTGAGGGGTTTAAATTTAAAAAAATTTTCCCCCAAACTCATTCGGGTTTCCCTTTAAACTATTACACAAATTAGTTAGCATCGTACCTCTGAGGTATTTAGATTAAAAATTCTAAGCCACTCATTCAAGTCCCTAACTATTAAACAAAAATACCCTGGTTGTCCTACCTAAAACAAGATTCAATAATCTTGTCTGTCTGGCTTAACCAAACGGACTGAAATAATTTCTTTAATCAATCACTATTTTCTGCAATAACCACTATATGCTATCATTGAAATCATGACAATCCTCAATAGCCTATTCAGCTCTATTCATTCATTCATGGAGGGATTCACTCCCCCCTTCCTCAGGAATTTCCGATGTTCTAAAGCCAGCTCACTACTTCAACCCCTCCTTTGCAGGCATGAGACCTTTCACCTTTCACAGAAAGTAAAGCTCACACATGCAGCCCATTCACTCCACACAAAAGGTACCCAGCAAACACATATACATATATACATGAATATAAAACCAACCATGATCAAATCGTCTCATTTATTTTTATCAAACGTTCTTGGATCAGACTTACTATAGTGACTTAGAGACCTGGACAGGGAAGCAATACTTGAAGAGACAGAATATATCTAGTAAGCAGATATAAAATATATTTGCTTACCTTTTTGATTTAATGTGCAGCTGCTTATTCTACTTTTCGAGCATTGATCACCCCTTGCCTTGTCCGGATAACCAAATCTGTTGTCTGAGCTTAATAAAGCTTTTCAGATGTTGATCGGGTTTTCAAATTAAAAATCAGTTGAAGGTAAAAAATATCCAGGATTTAATCAATGCAAGCATTGGAGACACACACAGCATATAACATTGCATATACAGGACGTCTGCCCCCCAATCCCAGTATTTCCTAACTTTTTATAACGTTTTTTTATAATGTGCCTTATAATGTGCCAATCAGTGTTTACTTAAAAAAACGATCTAATTTCCTATACGTTGGTTTAAAGTTTACATTTAATTATGGACCCACCTCTTACTGGGTCTTATTGAAACAAAGAAACCTTGTTAATTCAATAGGGCTATACCTCCAGGCTATATGTTTCCAATTATTGGAGGAGGGGATGGGGGCCATGTCTATTAACATTCCAAGGACCTGAGTGTTTCAAAGTTTGATGAAAAGCACACAAGAGTATATACAAAAAATAAAAATAAAATATAAAACTACTAGGTATTATTAAAACCCCTACAATCCAAAAATAAGGCCCATCCCCCTTACAAAAATTTGTAAGACCCAAAAACAGAAAAGGCCCCGTTTTTGGCCAACAAGTATAGTAGGGGCCCCAGGGTTACGAAGTCCAGATAGGTAGGCAAGGGTAGACCTTAATAGAGGGTCAATGGGCAAGGGCCCAGATAGGCAAGTAAACCCCATTTAGGTAGGTAGACTTGTGTTAAATAAGTTGGTAGGTAGGTATGTAGACCCCAGATAGGTTGGTGAGTAGGCCCAAGGTAGTTAGCTTGGTAGACCCCAGGTAGGTAAGTAGGTAGGCTCCTAGGTAGGTAGGTTGCTTGGCCTCAGGTAGGTAGAATGGCAGGCCGCAGGTAGGTAAGTCCCAGTTAGGTAGGTATATAGGCCTCAGGTAGGTAGGCCCCAATTAGGTTGGTAGAACAAATTGGGTATGTAGGTAGGCAGTAGGTAGACACCAGCTAGGTTACTGGAGGCAGGTCGGTTGCTTGGCCCAGGTATGTTAGTAGGTAGGCCCCAGGCAGGTAGACCCAAAGCAGATAGATTGGTAGGACCCTGGTAGATAGGTTAGTAGGCTCTAGGTTAGTTAGATCCCAGTTAGGTAGGTAGATAGGCCTCAGGTGGAAGGGCCCAATTAGGTTGGTAGACCCAAGTTAGGTATGTAGGTAGGCAGTAGGATGGCCCCAGTTAGGCAGGTGGGTCTCAGGTAGGTAGGTGGCAGGTGGGCCCCAGTTAGGTAGGTTATAATGGGTCCAATGTAGGTAGGCAGGGCCCCATTACTAAAATAAAAAATAAATAATCTCACCTCTCTCCACATTCCCCTTGACAAGTGGCAAGCTGGCTCCTTCAAATGAAGCCCGGCTTAAGCAACGCACTGATGTGGCATCATCATGCTGCCTATGTCTGGGCTAGCAGCCAATGCCTATTAGGCTGAATAGTGAGGCAGCGCACTGTTGGTGCTCTGTTCTGCTTAGGGCTTGAACTGTTTGAGCATCCCGAGGGGCGCAAACAATTAACGAGACTGCGCGTTCCCGGGGATCAAGGTCATTAGTCCTTGATCACAAGGATCTGTATGTGAATGCTCTGGATAGAGGACCTAGGCTTCCTGAGGTAGGATACAGTGGCCACCCACTATGGCTGCAACAGCAGTAGTTTTGCCTCTGACTACACAGTTCTCTCTATAACTCCCAGCAATCAGTGCAGGAAAGAAGCAGGAAATTACAGCCACAACAACACTGAAGTCTAAAAACTTACTGCAAGTTACTCAGTAATGCATTACATACATTCCATTACCCTCCATCAGAGATGCTTTCACTAACCCCTTCACTACCTTAGACCTCCAGTTATCCTTACATTATTGCCTAAACTATATTAGACCACCAAAGACAATTACATTAAAAGCATTGCCATAGACCACCACAGGTCTTTACATTGACCGATTCACTGGTTTGATCAGCAGGGATATTTAGATGAACCCCTTCCTAACACTGGACGTATGAGTATGTCTTATATATCATGTCATGTGTCTTATATGTCATTCAGGACATCCTACAGACTCACATGCAGAGCCTGCATGATCATTATATGTAATCAGCTGTACATTACTGCTGGTTTCATGTGCTGTCAGTCATGACCAGACCTTACTCTGGTAGTGGCCAATTAATCCTTAGATGGTGTGGTCAATTGTGACCGCGACAGCTTTGGGAAAGACAGAGGGAACTACTTTTGTTTACTTTGGCACCCCGCTCCATAATTGCAGGATGCCGATGGCTTCCATGTTAGCCAAAAAGTCTAACAAAGACTTCTAGACATTCTGTAACATCACCACGCCTGGCTATGTATTGTACCAGTGATCTTAAGATCACTGAGTCAATTCTCCTATGAGGATAAAGAAAAACATAGACATCACTTTTTTTCCAGTACCAATGCCCCCGCCCCCCCAAAAGTTTTTAAAAAGTACACATATTTGGTATTGCCACGAGCGGATCAGTCTAATAATAATAATCTTTATTTATATAGCGCCAACATATTCCGCAGCACTTTGCAATATAAAGGGAATAAGCACAGACACACCAGACATTACATTATAAAAAAGCTACGTACAAATCAGACACGCGGTGTGAGGGCCCTGCTCGCAAGAGCTTACAATCTATTAGGGTTTATGGGTGAAACAAAGGGTTACAAGTGCTTGGTTTACAATGGTCCAGCCATGTTACATAAATATGGGGTAGTATACATAAAAAGTGGATGAACCTGCCATCCCAACCATACATCTATATACAGATAAGTGCCTGTGGGAGCCTATAAATCTGTCATATTATTTAACTTGCATGATGAACGCCGTCAAAACAAAACAAAACAACAAAAAACATTGACAGTATTGAGATTTTTGTTAATTCCACAGCATATGCACTACTTACAAAAACTAAGGGATATTTGGTTTTTGGTTGAAATTTCAGGATGAATATAAAATTTCTTGAACCTCTTTTTAAATAAGATAAATTGAATCCATCTCTTAACTTTAGAATGCACATGTCCAACTGTTCAATGTTTCAGTACTTCTGGCACAACTTGCTGATCTCTAACAAGGCGCTTAACCCCTTAACGACCTTGGGCGTATGAGTACGTCCCAGGGCCGCTAAGGGGCTTTGCAGGGGGATCGCGGCGTGACCCCCCCGCACAGCCAGCGGGTGTTAGCGGCAAATCGCCGCTAACACCCGGCAGTAACAGCGCCAGCGGGTGGCTCCGCCCGCTGGCGCTGTTTTACCCATCAGACACCGCGCCAAAGATGGCCGCGGCATCTGAATGAACGCCGATCGGTGCGGTCATCGGCATCGTCATCGGCACCTGCACCGATCCGACGACCGGCATAGTGAGGGGAAGCCTTGTGAAGGCTCCCGTCACTTACCCTGGCGGTTTGCCCCACTTCCAGACAGGAAGTGGGGAAAACCGCCATCTTTGTACACCCTAATGCATTGCCTATGCAATGCATTGCCTATGCAATGCATTAGGTTGTATTAACAATCGTGCCACCTAGTGGTCAAGTACCATAGGTGGCCTCAATGTTACAGAAAAAAAAAAATAAATAAAGTTTTAAAATACAAAAAAAAAGTATTAAAAGTTCAACTCACCCCCCTTTCCCCATTTTACAAATAAAATCATTAAAATAAAAAAAAATAAAAAAGTTACACATATTTGGTATCTCCGCGTCCGAAAAAGTCCGATCTATAAAAATATAACATCATTTATCCCGTACACTGAACACCGTAGAAGAAAAAAAATTCCCAAACGCCAAAATTGCGTTTTTTGGTCTTTTTTACGTCACTCAAAAAATGGAATAAAAATGATCAAAAAAGTTGCATGCATTCCAAACGGGCTAGCGATAAAAAGTACACTTCAGCCCGCAAAAAATTCTCCCTCACTGACGTCCGTAGGTGTTGATACAAAAAAGTTATTGGTCGCACAAAATGGCGCCGTGGCGCAATTTTCAAAAATAGAAAATGTTTGGAATTTTTATACGGTACCAAAACATAACGCAAACCCTACATGTTGGTATTGCCGGATGCGTAACAACCTGTAGAATACAGATAACACATTATATTTACCAAAGATTGAACGCCGTAAAAGCAAAACCCTCGCAAACATGGCGAAAATACTTTTTTTTCACAATTTGCCCCACTTGGAGTTGTTTTGCAGTTTCCCAGTATATTCTATAGTATAGTGAATAACACCATCAGAAAGTAAATCTTGTCCCGCAAAATAAAAGCCCTCATGTGTCTATGTAGGTGGAAAAATAAAAAAGTTATGGCTTTCAGAAGGCGAGGAGGGAAAAACGAACGTGTCACCAAAAAACGCCTGGTCCTTAAGGGGTTAATAGTAACATTCAAAACAGGTGTTTGACCTCTGAATTGTCCGGTAAATTTAGAGCAGGCATCCTCAGGCCGTGTTCACACGGCTTATTCCCGACGGATTTGTGCGCCGTATTGAGCGCACAAATCCGCCGTGAATAAGGGCGGGACGGGGCGGGGCCGGAGCGCGGCGGGGGGTGCCGCTCCCGGCCCCATAGACAATGCATTGTTTTAAAGGCGCGTCCGCGCCGTAAATAATTGTGCATTTCCCTTTCTCCCCCGCGGCAGATTTGCCGGGGCGGGGGGAGGTGACGGGAAACCACTGTTTTTTTTATGAGAGCAGTGGATTACCGTAAGACTCCTACGGATTGGCGCCGTATTGAAGCGCAAATCCGCGCGGAATACGGCGCCAATCCGTCGGCAAATAAGCCGTGTGAACGGGGCCTCAACCTGCAGCCCTCCAGCTGTTGGGAAACTACAACTCCCATCATGCATTTATATAATTTATAACAGTGGAAATTATGGGAGTTCTAGTTTCCAAACAGCAGGAGGGCCGCAGTTTGAGGATGTCTGATTTAGAGGATAAAATTGAATTGGGATTTAAACAGTCCTCCTCATTATGCTGTTCATATTTTGAGACAAAGACAACACCTTACAATTGATTGATACCATGCTGATGTAAACAGTGATGAATGGCCTGATTTGACACTTGGGTACATCTCACCACCCTTAAACATGCCTACAGATTTGTGGCATTCATTATCCGGTTCCACTGGGCATTGTTTACAATGAAGCGGTCATCAGCGTGTGATGTAGCAAAAGGACCTCCACTTCTTTTTGTTTCAGTGACTCTTCCAGTCTCTCTGTATCTTTGTTGCTACCTGCTGATGACACTCTATGACACACTACGCTCATTGGCCACTTCCATCTGAGAACATCCTGAGAAGCCTTGAAATAGTGAGGTACTGTTGATCAATTGTTGTTTTGGTCTCATTATATCAAAATGTGAACAGCAAGATGAGGTGGACTGTTTAAATCCCAATTCAAATTGTTCTCTTAAATTTAGTGGGCCATTCAGGGATCAAACACCTGTTGTGAATTTTGCCATTAAACTCCTTGAACAGTTGGACATGTGCATTCTAAAGTTAAAAGATGGTCTCATTTAGTTAATTTAAAAAAATGTTCAAGAAATTTTATGTTCATCCTGAAATTTCAACCAAAAGCCAAATGTTGCTAACTTAGTGTTAAATGAAATAAAAAGCAATCAAAACGTCATACAAGCCCCCGAAGTGGTGCCAATGAAAGCACTGTCCTGCAAAAAAAGCCTCTACACAACTGTGAATACAGAAAAAGAAGTTATGGTTGTCAGTATATAGCGATTCATAAACATTGTTTTACACAATAAAAATATATATATTTTTTTAAAAGTGCTACAGCATAAAAAAGAGCACAAAAACTTTTTTATTAATAAAAGATTAAACTTTTAAAAAATTACTTAACTTAAAAAATTACATGTTTCACACAATCACAATGGTAATGTTCCATCTAAAATAGTTAAATTTTTATGTTTTCTACAAGGGCAACAGCAAAACAAATACATAAACATGGCAGAATTTTTTTTATTCCTTTTAAAAAATTAAGAAAATTAAATATTTATAGCTCCAAAAATACGGTGACCCAAGTGTAAAGATACGTATATATTTGTCCCACAAAACTGTGGCAAAATATGCAATTAGTCATGCAAAAAAAGTCCATACACATCAATGGAAAAAGTTGTTCTTGCAAAACAATTATAAAATAAAGAAAAAAATCTGCTTGGTCCTAACCCTCTAAAGGCATGTTCACACGGCTTAAAATGGGCCATATTTCGGTCCCTAATTACGTGCCGAAGTGCTCCAATTTCGGGCCGAAAACGGCCCATTCATTACGGTAATTGACAGTTCTCATAGAGAACTATGGATTACGTCTCCTCTCCCCGCCTGGCGAAGCCGCCGGGCGGGGAGATAATTGACATGTGAATTTCTAGCCGCAAATACGCGCCGCTAGCAATTCAAGTCAATGGGCCGTCGAAGTGCCGGCCCCCTGCTCAGTCCCCCGCTCCCGCCCCGCCCCCGGTCACACGGTGTATTTGCAGGGCGTAATTACGCCCTGCAAATACACCGTGTGAACATAGCCTAACAGTTTCACTTGAGCTGTTGCTTGGGCTTCAGGGAAAGGACCTGGGCGTTTAGCTTTAGCAGAGCTCAGGTAGTGGAACTTTACAGGGAGCTGCTATTCTAAAGACTCTATTTTTGTAAGAACATGCAGAGGCATAGCTAAAGACTCATGAGCCCAGGTGCAAAACTTCAGCTTGGGCCCCCTTCCTTTGGACACCGTCTGTGGACCTCTACTTTTCAACAACAGGTTGATATGACGGATGTCTGCAGTGTAGCATGCTGCAGAAAATTATTTCTGTATAAAAGGGAATGTCTAATAGAAGAAAATTCATTTAAAATGGGGTTTTATGGGTTTATTCTTTGTTGGAATTTACAATGAACAGTTTAATTGACATTTGTCTGTATTCTGCAACTCAGTAAATATACAAGAGCTATATTATCACCACTATATAGTGACTAATACCATCATAATGTTACTGACCAAGCCAGTATGCCAAGAGCAATAACACCAATAACAATAATATACACAGACCACATAATGACCACATATCTCCACCATAAAGAGACTGAATAAAACCATTGTACTGTTACGAAATATAAACCATTAAACTAAGACAACTATTACCGCCATACAGAGACCATATAAATACCAGTGTACACAGAAGCTCTGCAACCGTTTAAGTGGATACAGACCAGTTACATTTAAGGACTCACAGGAGAGGTCTTTTCTGATAAGTTGTTCTCTTTCCCTTTTCTTTCTCAATTCGGTCCAGACTGCCATTACGAAATTTCCGGGCCACAACTCATCCCTGTAGGATTTACCATACAAACACATTAGACTCCAAACACTGAAAGTGCCCCCATCAAACTATTGGGCACCCATTTGAGCCACCAGTAGGTAAGAACATACTCCATATAGTAGACAGACCACTGAATTAGACATTCAGATAGGATAGGAAGATGCTTTGTTTAGGTAGATTAGCCCTAAAAATTTGATAAGTGGGCAGACTCTTCTTATTAAGTAGGTAAGTCCACCTTCATTATAGAGTTTCCCTCAATAGGTATTTTGGGCCTCTCCCCCAGGTAGTTGGTAGGTATTTAGGGCCTGCCCCCATATGTAGGTAGTTAGGTAGGTATATAGAACTTCCCTCCCAGGAAAGTAGGTTAGGTATACTAGGCTTTTCCCTCATAGGTAGGTAGTTAGGCAGGTATATAGGACTTTTCCCCCATAGTTAAGTAGTAAGGTAGGTATACTGGGCTTTTCCCCCATAGGCAGGTATGTAGGGTTTTTCCCCATAGTAAAGTAGGTAGGTAAGAATACTAGGCTTTTCCCCATAGACAGGTATATAGGGCTTTCCCCTATAGGTAAGTAGTAAGGCGGGTATATAAGGCTTTTCCCCCATAGGCAGGTATATAGGGCTTTTCCACCATAGGTAGGCAGTTAGGCAAGTATATAGGGTTTTTCCCCCATAGGTAAGTAGTTAGGTAGTTATACTGGGCTTTTTCTCCATAGGTAAGTTGTTAGGCAGGTATACTTCCAACCTCTAGGTATGCAGTTAGGCAGGTATAGAGGGCTTTTTGCCATAGATAAATAGCTAGGTAGGTACACTGGGATTTTCCCCCATAGGCAGGTATATAGGACTTTTTACCCGTAGGTAGGCAGTTATGCAGGTATATAGGACTTTTCCCCCATAGATAAGTAGTTAGGTAGATATACTAGGCTTTTCCACCATAGGTAGGTTCCCCATAAGTACATATATATATATTATATATATATATATATATATATATATATATATATATATATATTACTCACCTCTCCTTTTACTCACCTCCCGGTGAACTTCTTTTTAGATCCGTAACGGGCAGAGTTACGTCATCACGCTGCCATTCTGGGGAGCCACTTCCGGTGTCTACTAGACCCTAAGCCTAGCAATAGGCTTAAGGCCTAGTACAGGCAGCAGAGTGATGACATCATATGTATTCCAGCTGTGAGGGCTTTATCGCGGGGTCTATGTGACCAAGCGATACAGCATGTGGTGTGGGGGGTCTCCGGGCCCCTCTGGCTCAGAGGCCCGGTAACAACCGCTATGACCCTTGTGCGCCACTGAAAACATGTTTAGAGATAAGTTTTTGGTATTTTTTTTAAAGCCAAATATTGATGAATGGAGAGCTAGACCAGGATAAAATTGGAGTTACATGTTGTTCTTGCAATTCTAACTTTAGGCTCAGTGAAGAGCAGAGGTGGGATCTGCCAAGACATGCTGACAAAATGCTGGGATTAAAGGAGAATTACGTTCTGTGTACACAACAAGGACTTCTAGTTGAATTCCACTTAGATCCTGACATGAAATCATTCTTTCGAACTAAAAGAGAATGATTTCCGTTGACCTTCATAGAAAATGTAGGTCATATGACATATTTTGTTTTCAAAATCAATGCATGGTGACATGTTTCTTCTTTGGTCATACTCTATGCTGAAATTTATTGGAAATTTATGATTGATATCAATAGAGATGGCTAAAAGCCTAAACAACATTTGTAGGTGGTTTTTAATGTGGATCTATGTACAAAACCACATAGGAATGAATGGGACTCATTTCTGACTGTAAACCACAATTAAACCAAATGCGAAAAACAAAAATCCACATGCAATAAATACGTGATATACTCATTGAAAATGTGGAGTAGGATGTGGTTTTCAACAGTAGAAATAAATAAATAAATTTGACTCATTGTGTGAACATTAGTGATGAGCGATTGTGTCAACTATCGTTATCGAGTCGATAGTCGATATCGTCAATTATCATGCCGATAGTCGATAGTCGATAATATATTATCGCCGATGACAATTCTATGGGAGAGGAACAACAGCTTCATTCTGACACCAAAACAGGGGTGGAGAAGCTGGAATTAACATCCACAAAAGTACAGTAAACTGGATACGTGCTACATCTTAGGCAAGACAATTAGGCAACAAGAGTCACAGAAAAAAAAGTCACCAGAATATTCACGTATCCTGTCCTGTACCACATAATGACCCTTAACCTGCATGTCCACAAAAATTAAAAAGTGCCAGAGGCCCGTTATATTTGAAACCACATTTAAGTTGAACTGGACATTGACTATAACCTGTCCTGGACACGCAGCATGAGCCCCAAACCTTGCATGACCCCCACTAGGGGGATTAAAAGTGCTGGAAAAGGAGTCTTTTAATCCACCATTTAGTTGAACAGGACATTGACTATAGTTGTCCTGTACGCAGCATGACCTCAAACTGCATGACCCACAGTTAAAAGTGCCGGTAATAAAAGGAGCCTTTGAACCACCATTTTAGTTGAACAGGACATTGACTATGCAGTCGGGACCGCAGCAGGAACCTTAAATCTACATGACCCACAGATTAAAAAGTGCCTGAAAAAGGAGTCTTTGAGACATCATTTTAGTTGAACTGGACACTGACTATACCTGTCCAGGACCGCAGCCTGACCTTCAAACCTGCATGACCCACAGATTAAAAAGTGCCGGAAAAAGGAGTCTTTGAACCACAATCTTAGTTGAACAGGAACTTTGACTCTGCCTGTCTTGGGCCACAGCATGAGCCCCAATCCTGCATTGACCCCAGATTAAAAAACGTGTGGAAAATAGGTGTTTTGGAACACCATTTATTCGAAACTGGACAATTTCTATAAACTGTCCTGGATCGCAGCATGACCCTCAAACCTGCATGACTTACAGATTAAAATGTGCCTGAAAAAGGAGTCTTTGGAACACCATTTTAGTTGAACTGGACATTTACTATACCTGTCCTGGACCGCATGCTGACCTTAAACCTGTCTGGACCCATGATTAAATTGTGCCTGAAAGGAGTCTGAGACCACCATTTTAGTTGAAACTGGAAATTGAGTATACTGTTCTCGTACGCAGCATGACCCCCCCCTCCCCCCCCCCCCCACCCCCCCTCCCCCACCCCCCCCCCCACCTCCCCCCCCCCACTCAAACCTGCATGACCCACAGATTAAAAAGTGCCGGAAAGGGGTCTTTGAAGCACCATTTTAGTGGACTGGACATGACTATACCAGTTCTGGGACCGCAGCATGACCTCAAATCTGCATGACCACAATTGAAAAAGTGCTGGAAGAAAGTAGTCTTTGAAGAAGTTATTTTAGTGAACATGGACATTGACTATCCATATCCCTTGGTTAAAGTTGGCGAGCTTGACCAAAAACCAGCACAGGTGCCCTTATAGACCATCAGTAGAAAATTTTGCAATAAAGATAATAAAACTTTACTAAAACAACTAGTTTTCAATACTGATGATGGTTGAGGTACGTGCATTTCCACTGGTACATTGTTCACGTGACATTAGAATGTGAAGCAACGAAAACAGATGTCCTCCCAGTAGGTCAGAGGCCTGTCTGAAAATCCTGCATTCTACTTTCAAGTGGGTTGAGGAAAATACTGATCAGGCAGGTGGGCTGTAAATGTGGATCATGCAGGTTCAGCTAACAGGGTTGGAGTTACAGTGGGTGCGGTGAGAGCCAGTGCTGGCGTCCGTCACCTATTAACGCAGCAAAAATGCCCTTATGACGCAGCAACGAAAACAGTCATGCTGAGCAGAGCTGTGGACGCAGGAGTGTGAGTAAGATCTCTAGCCTTCCTCAGTACACAGGGTGATGAGGACAGAGATTGCGTTGTGTCTGATGCAGGCGTTACTGAGCGAGCTAGATGGTGTCCCGCTTATGGATACAGCTGCCGGTAAACTAAACTGCGAGAAATAAGGAAGCTACTGATGGGGTAAGATTACCCAGAGACTATTCAAAGAATGAAAATGAATTGAGCGTTTATATCCAAACACTATGAAATAAGAATTATCTTGTATAGCAATACATCGTTACAACATATTTATTGTTTTGTTTGATGATAAACAAGTAATTAAAGGAATAATTGTTTATAGTTCATCATCTATTAACACGCAGTTTCAGCTAGCAGGACCGGAGTTACAGTGGGTGCAGTGAGAGCCAGAGCTGGCGTCCGTCATCTATTAACACGGCAAAAATGCTCTTATGACGCAGCAACAAAAACAGTCATGCTGAAGCAGAGTGCGGAAGAGGAAGTGTGAGCTTAGACCTTTGTGAAGAACAAATGTCTATTAGAAACCACATTTTTTATAATAGGACCTGTAGTATAGCTGTATTTCACAGCAACATGCCCAAAAAATTCTAAACATGACCCTTTGGCTCACTCTTGGACAATTGTGAAGAACTCAAATGTCTGTTAGGAAACACACATTTTTAATAATAGGACTGTGTATAGCTGTTTTACAGCAACATGCTCCCAAAAATCAAAACATGACCCTTTGGCACTCTTGATAATTGTGAAGAAACAAATGTCTGTTAGAAACCACATTTCTTATTATAGGACCTGTAGTATAGCTGTATTTCACGCATCATGCCCCAACAAAATTCAAGACATGGGACACTTGACATTGTGAAGATCAAATATATGTTAGAAAACCTCATATTTTTAAATAGGACTGTAGTATAGCTAGCATTTCACAGCAGCATGAACTCCAAAAAGAATTATTAAAGGACTTCTCAGCACTGTTATAAAATTGTGGGGAGAGAAATGCCACTTAGAAGCTAAATTTCTGTTCCAATGGGGACCTTGTATATAGCTGTAATCACAGTACCCCCCCATGGATCCCAAAAACCATTGACAGTGTGAAAAATTTTAAAGATGAAGTGAGTAAATGGAATACGTTTTTTTCATGAAACTGTACACGTTTTTCATGAAACGTGTACAATTGGTGTCTTTTATAGTTCCTCACCGCTCTCAAACCAGCAAATGACATTTTTAGGAAACGGAGAATAAAAATTTGCAGTAAGAAATGATCATTTCTAAAAAAAAAAAATTCAAGAGGACCATTTCTGGTTTGAAGAGGAATGTGAAAGTAGACTGGAACATAAAACGGTGACCTTGCAATTGGGGCCACAACATCATCAGAGATCACACGCACTGATTCATCTTGATGCAAAGTTCAAACGATCAACTTTATGGTGGGAAGCTGGATGAATTTGTCTGTTATGACTGCTCCAGCTGTGCTGAAGGTACCAGATCAGATATGATGCTGGCTGTTGAAGGACAAACACTCTATGGGTGGCGGAGGGAGCCCATTAATCCATTTTGAATACCCAGAAGTCTGATTGGGTCCGGAAACATATCCAAAAAACATCGTGTTGAGACGCAGATCAGTCGTGCACCATGAATCTTAAGCGGTCTCTGTGTGTCATATGTGTTGTCCTGCCATTTAAATGCGTTTTTGAGTGGTAAATAAGGATTGCCAGAGGTCACCCTCCATTAGGCTGCTGCCCACAATGATTGCTGCTTCTGCTGCCGCTAAAGGCTACTTTGGCACTCTACTGCTGTACGTTGCTGACGTTGATTCCACTGTGACATTTGAAGAACGTGAAGCAGAATGCAACAGATGTCTCCAGTTGATCAATCAGCAAGCGTTCCATTTCTGCATTTTACTCTCTATTTTAGGTGGGTGGAAGGAAAGTGCTGATTTTCCTTTCTAAACGGGATTGAGGAGGGTGGCCAGTAAACTGTTGTTCATTTTGATGGCCTTAATGCGAGGGATTCATTTTGGAGAAATGGAGATCCAAAGCATTCATGTGAGAGATGGAGCCTTGATTTCCAAAGCCTCTGGGTCGAAGGGCCACAGCAAACTGATCTTCTCATCTTCCTCTCCCCTCAAAATCCGTGCCAACTCTTTTCAAGGCAGGGACATCGGTTACACGTCGGTGTCCCTGTAATACCTCCTCCTCTCTCCTCTTTCTTCGCCTCGCAACAACACCTGCTGACTATCCTCAATTGTGTTTGTGCCCCCCCCCCCTTGTTTGTGGTGTGGTGGGGGGGGGGGGGCCCCACCCCAGTTGGGTGGGGGTGGGGGGGGGGGTGGGGGGGGCGGGGGGATTCTGTTACCCTGAGATCTGAGGCGCACACCTTGCACCAAACCCTGACCCCGAACATGCCTAATGAAGGACGATATAAAGTTGTCGGCCTTCTGGATTCGACGGACAGAAAGGCTCTGTGTCGCATCTGTGTCCGTCTCCTCCTCCGTCGTTGGTGGACCTGCTGTTTCAGAGTGTCCCAACACTTAGTGTTTCCAGAAATAGATCATCACAAATTCTCATGGATGACAAGAGCATGTCCGCATGACCATTTTATGGCTTCTTCCAAAACTCGCAAGGCTTGTGCAGGAGCTCTCTTTTACTGCCTCCCCCTCTCGATGGCTCAACAACCCCCAAGGTCCGCACCGTGCTTGTCAGGCCATGTATCAATTCATACTGCGTAATGGCATTGCAATGCTGCCACAATCGCTGGAGCATGTGGAGGATGGAATTCCAGCGTGTTGCCACGTCAACGATGAGACAGTTGATGGTGAGGCCGACCTCATGCTGTAACGCAGCCAGCTGGGACAAAGGAGGGGCAGGCAAGGGCCATGACACGGTGGAACATATCTGTGTCCACCAGACAGAAAGGCAACATTTCCAAAGCCAAAAGACTGCAATGCCGACATTCAGGCTTTTGGCTTTGGGGATGGTTTGGGTTAAAGTGTTTCTTTGCTCCCAAACCTGGTAGACAGAGGCTGGCTGACTTGATTGGCACTGTTACGGCATGCAGGTCAAACTGGTGGAAGAGCAGGGGTAGGATGGTCTCTGCGGTGTGGTGGATAATCGGGCGCACGTGGAGGATGCAGGTGGAGGCTGATCTTTGAGCATCACGTGAGAGACATTGGGAAGCTGAGGAACATTTGGTTGCTTGGAAAGCGGCGGAGGACGGGAGGAGGCGGAGGAAGAGGTTTGACGCAGTGGCTGGAAGCTGAGATCGATGTGGCCTTTTTTCGCCCTAAGTGTTCCTCCCATTTAAACTCACGCATTCGCTGCATGTGACCTAGACATGTTCGAGTGGTGGGTTTAAACCACCTAGAGATTTACCCTCTACTGATGCATATATGGCAAAGCGGCATATAACATCGCTGGGTGAATCCAAAGTGAACGGGAGCTTGCGCGAAAAAAGCATAGGACTTGAGAGGTCCTGGGACCTTTTCGACCGTGATAAGCGAAGGGGTGTTATCCGCTCATCATGGCTGGCAGAAAAATTCACGGACGCTTGTTAAACCATCCTCTCCCTTTTTGAGGCCAGACCCGTAACGGACACTACCCCATGTTCCTTCCTCCTGTCCAGTGATGAAGGGAGCTCACAAGCGAATTGTGCTGAAAAGACCACGTTGGTCTCCGCAATGTCTCATCCTATCAACGCACAGGTGACTTCCTTGTCCTGACATTCTACATCCTGGAGCTTTATTTCGCCTAATATATATTTTATATATATTTTTATACACACACAATAATTTTATTATATATTTTTTTTATAATCTATCTTTTTTTCATTATACCCACCCCCCCCCCCCTTTTTTGGGCTACGCAAGCAACAGGCACTGAAAGGTGTTGCTGACCGCTGGGATTTTTTGCCAATTGACAGGCTTCTTCTCCTCCTCTGATGGCATCAAGCGATAGGCGTCAGGAGCAGAACAAAAATATCCTCTTTGGCCCTGATCTTTTGAAAAGCCTTCTGAACTCCAACCACCATTTGTAATCAAAGAGGTCTTAGGGAAAATGGATTATCCGCTGTGGTGAGTACATGAGTTGTAACATTTGGGGCTTGCCTTCGCTTTCATGTTCGGACGGATGCTGACGATGATATTGACGACATTTGTGGCCGTGGACTAGGAGGGCGAGGAGGTAAAGACTGTGGATACAGGTGGCATTAACCATTGAAGAAGTACAGATTGGCGACGCTGTTCATTACTGATGATTATAGGGCACCAAACCCATCAATGACAGGGTGCTGAGGTGTGCTGCAACTGAGATCCGCTCGGTCTTGCGTGTTCGCCAGCATGGGAGGAGACCTTCTTCGTACCTCTACCTCCAGTGTCCACACCACTCTTTGCTTGCGTACCCCACTGGACAGTTTGCCCTCCATTTATTCAGAAATAAAAAAATTACCCCCACCCAAGGTATGGAACCCCTGCTCGTTTTTGACAGTCTCTTATTGGCAAAGGATGGCTATTTCCAAACAGCCAACTATGATTAGAAAAGAATCGTTTCTATCTAATATTGTGAAATGCGGTCTGGTGGAAGAACCGTAACACAAAAATCAAACTGTGTTTCTTTCCTTCAGTCCCTGAGATCTGCAACTGCCCTGTTGGACTAGCAGTTGTTAGTTTTCAAAACAAACTACGTTACAAATGCTCGATTTGCGCCAAACTGAGACGCACTGGTGAAATTGAAGTATTAAAGTTATATGGGATTACATATGGCGGTTTTGCGCCACTGACAACAGGCAGTCGTTACTATGAAATAAAGATGTAAACAATTTGATACAAGTGGCTGATTAGCGCCAACGAGATGCACTGAGTGGAAATGAAATGTAAGTATGAACAGTTTATGGATTAATATGGCGGCCTTCGCACCACTGACAACAGGCTTAATTTACTTTAAAACATGTATAACACAATGGGCGACATGTACGATTGGGCTTTACGCCTGTTTTTTGGCGTATACTGCGCCTCCCGGCCCGAATCCCGACTGCGGATGCAGGGACTGCGGTGTTAGGCGCAGCGTTCAACACTTTTCAGCTGCGCCCCGCATGAAGGGGCGGGCAGTGGGCGCGGGTGTGGGCGCGGGTGTAGGCGTTCCGGGGCGGGGACGTGGTAGCTCGTATACTCGAGGCATGTACGATCGCGAGTCGGCAAAGCGAGACGCAGTGCAGCGCTCGGCAGCTCCGACAGGCAGATCTGGTTTATTTTGGTCTAAATGCTCCGGCGGCGAAGTGAACATGCGAGGAAGCAGATAGAAGATCGCGACAGAAATCTCGGCGCTCGCTCCGTGCAGCAGGAGTTATGAATCCGAAAAAATGCTGTATAAAGCGGAAAACAGTGTCAGACAAGGCTGAACCTCAAAAAAATAAATCATAATAATAAAAAAATCACTTTCCAAAAATCTGGAACGGCGGGGGGGAGGCAATATCAAGCAATCGGATATTGGAAATTGCCGGGAAATACAGTAATTCAAATTCTGAAAGCTTATTCTCATTGGGGTCGGCAGAAGAGCCAATCAGAATAGGATCGACAATGAACCATTACTATCTATGGAGAACGATTGACCAATCAGAAATCAACGGCGGGGACCAGTTCAAAATACAGTTAAAAATGCAGAAAAGAGCTGATTGGTTCAGATAGCGGGGGTTTGGCTATCTCGGCCAATCAGAATAGGAGCGACAAAGACGCATTAAGCCTATGGAAAAATTTTTGAACCAATCAAAATCCAAGGCGGGACAGTTCAAAAGATACAGTACAAGGCAGAAAAGAGCTGATAGGTTAATGCGGCGGGGGCTTGGCTATCCCAAGCCAATCAGAGCGCGAGCTACTTCGCCCATTGTAGTCTATATGGAGAGGATGGGCGCAATGCAATCTCGGGGTTCAGCGCTGTGCGAAGGGGAGTATTAATAAAAAAAATAATTTTTAATTACAAGTGTAAAACATTATCCAGATAAAGCCGCTGAAAAACTTCTTCAAAAATTAAAGCACTTAAATCCCTAACAAAGCGTTTGATCGCCGAGAGCGGCGCTACAAGGGAATTGCAATAGATGAGAATTGCCGGGAAATATCAGTAATTCATTGTTTAAGCTCTTCTCATTGGTCGGCATAACAGCCAATCAGAATAGGTGCGACAGTGTCCCATTCAAAACCTATGGAGATTATTGACCAATCAGAATAGGTTGCGACAAAGACCCTAAAGTGTTAGTAATATCTATGGAGAGTTTTGACCAATCAAATCCAAGACGGGACAGTTCAAAAATACAGTAAAAAAGACAGAAAAGAGATTGATTGGCATGAGCTAGCGGTGGCTTGGCTATCCCAGCCAATCAGAGCGCAAGCTACTTCTCCCATTGTAGTCTATGGAGAGAGCGGCGCACTGAAATCTCGGCGCTCAGCGCCGTGCAGCATAGAGTATGAATAAAAAAATCATTTTGATTAAGTGTAAAACATTATCACATAAGAGCTAAAACATTCTCTAAAATAAATCAGTTTAAAAGGCTCCGAACAACGCTGTTTGTGCCGAGACCCGGCGGCAACATAGGGAATTGCAATTAGAGAGAATTGCCGGGAAATACAGTATTTAAATTGTTTAAGCTCTTCTGATTGGTCGGCCCATAAAACCAGCCAATCAGAATAGGAGCGACAGTGGCCCATTATATCTATGGAGGAGAATGGACCAATCAGAATAGGAGCGGACAGGGACCATTATAACCTATGGGAAAAAAATTGACCAATTCATATTCAAGGCGGGAACAGTTCAAAAATTACAGTAACAAGGCAGAAACGAGCTGATTGGTTGAGCTAGTGGGGGCTCGTCCAGCTTTGCAATCAGAGCGCTGAGTACTTTCTCATAGAGTTCTATGGGGAAGAAATCCGAGCAAGTTCTATGATTGGCTAAGTTTAAAAAGAGCGCGTTATTTGGACCAATGGGTGGAGAGCGAAGCGACGCTCCTATGGGTTTTCTAATGCAATTGAAATAATATGTACATGGCCGAAATCAAATATAAAGAATACAGAATTGTCCCGATGTGTATATGAAATGGAATAATAATATGGGGGGTAACGAAAAAAAATATTAATTCAATAAAATCCATGTTTATTTCTTTATTTTCGTTATCCAAGGATCAATAGTATGGGTGCAAACGCGTTGTTAGGGATTTTATTAATGTATGTTTATAGAAGGTTTCAGCGCTTTATCTGATAGTGTTTTACACTTAATAAAAATGATTTGTTTAGTCATCTCCATGCTCACGGCGCTGAGAGCGGAGATTGCATGGCGCCGATCTGCCATTAGATCTACAGAATGGAAGTAGCTCGCGCTTCTTGATTGGCTGGGGATAGGCAAGCCCACCGCTTGTTCAACCATTCAGCTCTCTATTCTGCATTTTACTGTATTTTGAACTGTCCCGCCTTTGATTCTGATTGTCAATAGTTCTCATAGGTTATAATGGGTCTTTGTCGCTCCTATTTCTGAATGGCTGAGCTAGCCATGCCGCCGCTAGCTAAAACCAATCAGCTCTTTTCCTGCATTTTTTACTGTATTTTGAACTGTCCGCCTTTGATTTCTGATTGGTCAAATAGTTTCTCCATAGGTTTAATGGTTCACTGTCGCTCCTTTTGATTGGCCAGTTTATGCCGACCAATGAGAATAGCTTTCAGAGTTTGAATTTTACTTTATTTCCGCTAATTTCCTATATTCTAATTCTTGAATTAGGATATTGGAAAGTGATTTTGTTTATGTATTTTTTATTTTAAGGTTTCAGCTCTTTTTCTGAGAATGTTTACGCCTTTATAAAAGGCGGATTTTTGATTCATACCCGCACCGTCATGTGGAATCCATTTCTCGCTGTTTTCCAGCCTGTCTCGCATCGGAACAGATTTTCGGCGCAGTCCCGCACTGCGCCCCACACACTGTCGAGGAGCAGGGCACTTTTCCCCGCATGTATGAGTGGGTGGTTACACCTCCTCGGATGGGAATCTTCGGGCAGCGCGCACTGCGCCTCGTTCCCGCGCTGCGCCTAACACACTGGCGAGGCGCAGGCGGATTTTCCCCGCATGATGAGGGCACTACCTCCAGCGGCGAATCCCAGGCGCAGCGCCGCGCTGCGCCTAAGTCCCGCACTGCGCCTAACACACTGGCGAGGCCCCGACATAAATCAAGCGCAGATTTCGCCGGAAACCTAGAGGAAAAGCGCGCCCCGACCCGGTGAGATTCATACATGTCGCCCAATATGCGTACAACGGAGCTCTTTGTGGCAAACAGACGCCCGGACTGCAATAAGAGTATTTAAATGTTATATGGATTAATAAGGCGGCCTTCGCACCACTGACAACATTGCATAACTTATTATAAAATATGTATAACACAATTTGCGTACAACTGAGCTCTCTGCGCCAACCAGGCACACGGACTGCAATAAGAGTATTTAAATGTTATATGGATTAATATGGCGGCCTTCGCACCACTGACCACAGGCGTAATTTACTATAAAATATGCATAACACAATGGGCCACATGTATGAAGCTCGCCACGTCGGGGCGCACCTTTTCGCCAGTTTTCCAGCTAAATTTGCGCTCCTGATTTATGTCGGCGCTGGGGCGCACTACGACCATACTATGTAAAGTCCGCCGCGCCTCGCAGTGTGTGGACGGTGCACGCAGTGAGGTGGACTTGGGCGCAGTGCGGCAGCTGCGCCTAAGATTCACCGTCCGTGGAGGTGCACTCATACTTGCGGGGTAAGTTCCTGCGCTCCCAGTGGGGGGCGCAGTGCGACCTTAGGCGAGAAGGGACTGCGCCTCACATGTATTCAATTTCGAGACAGGCGGGAAAACAGCGAGAAAATCATTAAACTTGTCCCGTGCGCGTAATGAATAAAAAATAGCCTTTATAAACGCGGAAAACATATCAGAAAAGACTCAAACTACTAAAAAAAATACATAAATAACATCACTTTTCCAAAAATCCAGAATGGCGCTACATCGGGAATTTTGATATTTGAAATTGCCAGGCAATTCCGTCATTTAAATTCTGTAAGCTCTTCTCATGGGTCGAAAGAAACCCGCCAATCAGAATAGTAGCGACAGTGAACCATTAAAACCTAGGGGGAAGTTTTGATCAATCTAAAAATCAAAGGCGGGACGGGTGGAAAATACCAGTAAAAATACAGAAAAAGAGCTGATTGGTTGAGCTTGCGGGGACTTTGGCTATCCCAGCCAATCAGAGCCCGACTACTTGTCCCATTGTAGTCTATGAGAGAGATCGGGGCAAATGAAAATATTGGCGTCAGCGCCGTGCGGCATGGAGTATTAGTAATAAATCGTTTATATTAAGTGTATAAAATATTATCTGAAAAAGAGCTGAAACCTTCTTTAAAAATAAATCAATTAATCCAGAAAACGCATTTGTCGCGAGACCGGCGCTACATCAGGAATGGGATATAGAGAATGCGGGAAAATACAGTAATTCAAATTCTGTAAGCACTTCTCATTGGTCGGCATAACCAGCCAATCAGAATAGGGGCGACAGTGGCCCCATTCTCACATATGGAGAAATATGACCAATCTATTCAAAGCGGGACCAAAATCAAAATACAGGTAAAATGCAGAAGAAAAGAAAAGAGCTGGATTTGGTTTGAGCAGCGGGCGGCTTGGCTATCATCGGCAATCAGAGCGCGAAGCTACTCTTGTCCCTTTGTAGTCAATGGAGAGATTGGGGACAATGAAATCTCGGCCTTCAGCGCCGGTATACGGCATGCGATTGATAAAAAAAAAAATCCTTTTTTATTAAGGTTTTTGGTAAAATATTATCCTGAAAAAAGTGCTGAAAACTTCTATAGAAACATAAATCAGTCAAATCCCTAACAACGCGTTTGTCGCCGAATCCGGCGCTACATCAGGAATTGCAATTAGGAATTGCGGGAAATACTGTAATCAAATTGTTTAAGCTCTATCTCATTGGTCGGCATAAAACCAAGACCTCAATAGAATAGGAGCGAAAATGTCCCGCATTTAACATATGGAGGAGGAATTGACATAGAATTAGGAGAGCGAACACGGGACTCCATTCTAAACCTATTGGGAGAAATATTGACCGCTCAATCATATTCAAAGGCGGTGACAGTTCAAAAATAACAATAAAAAAGGCAGAAAAGAGCTGATTGGTTTGAGATAGCGGGGGCTTGGCTATCCCGGCCAACAGAGCGCGAGTTACTTTCTCATAGAGTTCTATGGGGGAAAAGAAATGCAGAGCAGCTCTTTGTTTGTGAGTGGCTAACTTAAGAAAGAGGCGCGGTTATTTGGACCAATGGGAGAGCAAGCGACGCTCTTGTGGGTTTTCTAATGCAATCTGGATTAAAAACTGTACATGGCCTAATCAAATGATAAGACTACAGACAGTGTACGAATGTGTATATAAAATGATCAATAATATGGGGGGTAAAGAAAAAAAAATATTAAATTCAATAAAAATCATGTTGTATTCTTTATTTTTGTTTTCACCATAGTATTGATCCTTGGCTAACGAAAAAAAGAAGGAATAAAAATGATTTTATTGAATTAATATGTTTTTTTCGTTACCCCCATATTATTGTTCATTTATATACACATCGAACATATTCTGCAGTCTTACCATTGATTTCGGCCATGTACAGTTTTTTATTCCAGTTTGCATTTGAGAAAACCCGCATAAGAGGTCGCTTCGCTCTTCCATTGAGTCCAAATAACGCTCCTCTTTAAAGTTAGCCAATCACAATCAGATCTCGCATATGCATTTTTTTTCCCATAGAACTCTATGAGGATAGTAGCTCGCGCTTCTGATTGGCCGGGATAGCCAAGCCCCCACTAGCATCAACCAATCAGCTCTTTTCTGCCTTTTTTACTTTATTTTGAACGCTGTCACGCCTTTCCCTTTGAATATGATTGGTCAATTTTCTCCATAGGTGTATAAGGGGTGTGCCTGTAGCGTTTTTGTTTGAGCTGCTCCTTTAGTGATCCATTGTTTACAGCTCGTCTCCAGGGGATAGGACCAGGGCTGAGAGCTCCTCACTCCCGGTCAGACATGCTTAGACATCACCTCTCATCTCAGGCGGCTACTGAGTGTTCAAATCACAGGTGCTGTCATTCTACTCTGTCTTGTACTCCTTAGTAATTAGTTCAAAAAAAAAAAAAAAAAAAAAATAAAAAAATAAAAGTGAAAAAAATCAGTGCAAAGATAATAAAAAAGAACCTCAATGATGGGTAATGTGCTTGATAAAAGAGAAAAAAAATCCACAGGTTTGGTTCCTGCAGGGATTTGAACCTAGGACCCTTGTGCCTGGAGGAAAAAACTTTACCTCTCAGCTACTCAGAATGCTTTATTTAAAGAGACCTTTCTTTGACTACAGAGAGGAAAGGCCTGGTGATGTCATCCTGCTAGGTCACATGATATGAAATTCAAACAAATCACACACGCCCCCTTCTGACCACACAGAGCTGAAGAGCTGGCTGCAGGAGGTATGAAATGAGATTGTGACAAAACCCTTTTAAATAGGCTTTTCATTAACAACACAACCCAGCTCTTTTGCCCCTCAGATGCCATGGATAAGCTGTCAGCAGCACCAACGATAAAAGAAAACTTTTTATCCCTCCCACAATGATTAATTGGTGAAAGAAATTAAAAGACTGAGGGCGGCATGTCCCATTAGGGCTGCACCATTTTTGGTGCATTATGCGCCTTTTTTTTGCTATATGCGCATTAAAGGGGTTTTATCATTTCATTAAATGGTCTTCAGAATAAGGGGACAGTGAAAACAAGCAACTTTGCAATTGGATGTCATTGGCAAAGCTGTCTTGTATTCACAGTATTCCTTATTTTGTGTTTTTGTTTACACTGATATCCAGTCCTGGTCGAATCCCTCCGGATCCCTTCTCCTTGTATTTCACTAGCTGAGAGCTCATTTACATTCTGTACAGCCCCCGGTCGAATTCACGGAGCTGTGTCTCTCATTCAGAGTAAGGGACTGTCACATTTTCACTTTATACAGGCAGAAGAAACAGAATTACACTGAAGGGCTTACACAATCAGGAAATAGCACAATTTGTGTCTATCCCTGCCTGACTCAGAGTTAGGGGCTGTAGCATTTTCTCTCTCCACACCCAGCAGAAACAGACTGCAACAGATTCTACAATGAGAAAACATAACAGTTTTGTCACGGTGCCTAACTCTCCTGCATAGAAGCGAGATCTGTGCCGTTCATAGAGCATCTCCAGCTGTGAGAGGAGATCAGTGCTCAGTCTAGATTGAATGCAGCCTGTGGTATGTATACAGCTCTTACAAAAAAAGACTGCATAGGGAAAGACACAGTGACATGTGGACTCTAGAGGGAGGGGGGGAGTCTCGGGAGCCAGCAGCACAGTGAAGGGGGGGGGATGTACCCAGCTGGGAGGGGAAGAAACGCCCCCCATTTTCAGAGTTGGAAGCTGAGGGGCAGTGTGAATCAGCTGAATAAGGAAGCCCTCATCCCCCTTTTAAAAATTTCTTGCAAGGCTATATACGCCAGATTTTTCAGGTTTTTTGGATTAGGGATTTATATAATATTTAATGCGCCTTAAAACTTGCACTGAAGTGCCTCTTTTCTGACATGTTGCCCTAAAAACAATGTACATAATTGCTATTGCTACTTTCAACCTCCATAACCTGTGCAACAAAATTAAAATGTTATTTCTCCTTTATGGTAATTGCTGTTAAAAAGAGAAATAAAAATAGTCCAAGTTTTTTGTTATTGTTACCTTGTTTGAAATCAGGGGAGAAAGGGGTAAAATAAAGTAACTTACTTGAAAGATACTAATAAAAAAGGGAACATCCCGCACAATTATATTGGCCTTTTCATGGACAAAACGACCATTTTGTAAAAAGAAAAAAGGTTTTATTGTGCAAAAGTAGTAAGCATAACAAAAACTATATAAATTGCTGTATTTTTATCATTTAACTTCTGCTAAAAATTAATAAATGATATTCAATACATTAAGTGTACCCCAAATCATTCCTACCAAAGAAAAACAAAAAAAACTTATCCAAGGTCTCAAAATACAAGGTCTCATATACAGTAACTACGTTAAAGAAAAATTAAAAGACACAAAGGGCTTAATGTATGATCTAGGCACATAGAGGCCAGTTCTAAATGCTTTAAAACAGTTTAAAAATGCGGCAAATGTATGGACGGGCTCTACAGGGGTCTAGTTTTGGCGCATTGTAGTTCCCCCGCGACACCCGGCCCGGTAAACTTTTTAAATTGGTCTACCTTTTCCGCGTAATGCCCTAGTTTTGCCATCCTACGTTTTAAAATGTGTGAAACATATGGTTTTGATGGGGGGGATGCCACCAGAAAAACCCACATTTTGGGGCAAACAAAGGGCGTGGGTGCCGCATAATGCGCCTAATTTTTGGGGTGACCTGCTTATAACAAGAAACAGGGCTGCAACTTTTTGGGGAAGCACCCAGAATCGGCCAGCCCCGACATACAT
>JAODAL010050923.1:0-27047 GCA_025379985.1 Phyllomedusa bahiana | reverse complement strand
TTAATTTCTGAAAAATTGAATATATAAAACTTGTTTGAGAATATGCTGTGAGAGGGGAGAGGGGTGACAGCTTATTTACACCGGGAAGGTCCAGCTACTCAGACAGTTATGAAAAAAAACATGCATTTACAGAACCAATAAAAGGAAACACACCCCAGGACTGACCCAAGTTTTCCCTCCATTAAGTACCTTTGTGTGCCTAACTTTTGGGGTGGCCTCAGGGTCCATTGTGGTTGTTACTCCATGGACCCCAATGACACAAAGAGGGGGTCAAATAAGAAAGAAATTCAAGTATTGGGTTTTGAGGTTTTTGGGGGGACTATGTCAAGATGCCCAACAAAAGGCCTGTGGTCCACAAATTCTTTTTTATGGGGCCCGCGATGGGCAACAAGAAGGCTCACGTATTTAATTTTATACAGTTTACAGTAAAATCAGCCTTTTGAGGGCAACCATAATTGATGTGGCCCTCAGGGAAAGACCCGGGCCACCCATGGCTACTTTTGGAGTTAGTTACAAACAGGGTTATTCCCCATTTAGATTTTCAGCAAAAATTTGTTTTCCCCCTTCCCCGAGTAAATGTGTACTTGCAGGAAAAACTGCTTTCATAGGTGGTCCTTTTTATTTGACTGTGCTGACGGCTTATCTTTTAATTTTTGTTTATCCCAAAAATATGAAAATCGCATTGGTTCCACCCTGGAAAAGTTTCTTCTGTTTGAACTAGCACAAAAGCTTTAATAATACAAAAAAGGGATTTTAAAAGGTGCAGACACCATCGAAAAATATTTTCATGCCCTGGAAAAAAAATGCATATAAAACCATTGCTACAAGCTGGACACGAAAAACATACCATACGCCCCAAAAAATTTAGGATGCTATTTTTCCCAAACAATGGTTGACTTTAAACCCTACTGTGTAGGACCCTGAGCGCGGTTTCACCCTCTAACCCCCCGTATGGGGCCCCAAACAGACGGGTTACTGCCCCCTGCTAACCTACTGTTATGGGCCCTGGGCAGACGGGTGTCCGCACCCCTGCTAAACCCTCCAGTATGGGGCCCCCCGAGCAGACGGATGCACTGACCTCTCTAAACCCCACTGGTTTGGGGCCCTGGAGCGACGGAGTCACTGCACCTCGCAACCCTATGTGTCTGGGGCCGAGGCGGAAAGTCTCTGCACCCTGCTAAACCCCCCTATATGGGGCCCCAGAGCAGACGGATGTCACTGCACCTCGGCTAACCCTTACAGTGTATGGGCCCACCTGAGCAGATGGATGTCACTGCCACATTGCTAACCTTACTGTGTATGGGGCCCGGAGCAGATGGATGTCACTACACCTCTGGACTAACCCTACTTTTTATGGGCCCCGGAGCAGTGGATGTACTGACACCTCTGATAACCCTACTGTGTATGGGGCCACGGGCAGATGGATGTCACTAGCCACATCTGCAAACCTTATTGTGTATGGGGCCCCGGTGCAGATGGATGTCCCTGCACCTTGATGATTGGCTGATGGCAAGGGTTATGGTTTCTGTTTTCATTGAATAGATGGATGTTGGCGTGTCAGATGAGAAATGTCAGAGAACAAATATCGTGAAACCATTGCTGGAAGAAAACAAGCTGGTAGTGGCAGCGTTATGGTTTGGGGAAGGTTTTCAGGGCAATTTCTGGACCTCTCATTCGATTTGGGTATGAATCCATTTTTGGGCAGTTTCACATACCCCCAAAACCCATGCTGATTGTCTTCCGGGGGCAGATGGGATTTTCCAGAAAAAACAATGCGACATGTTTCCAGTTTAAATGTTTTACATTGGTTAAAAAAACATGAAAAGACTTCCAAGTACTACCCTGACCCCAAATTTCCCCCAGAATTGAAACCCAAATTGAGCATGTGGGGGGGCCCTGGATGGGGGGGTTGGGGGCTTATGGCCCCCCCAACAGCTGTGGGATGCATTTGGGGCCCCCGATACCTGGAAAACCAAACCAGGACCCTTTTTTGGGAGTCCTCCCCCCCTTTCTAGGGCGGGCCCCCTTCTGTGCATGGGCGCTTACTTTGGATATTGGGTTCCAGTCATAATAATGTGACTTGGTTTTGTTTTTTTAAACCCCCTTTACCCCCGGGACCCAGTTTGGGGGCCCCCTTCTGACAGACCCCAAATTTTTGAAATCTGTAATGTGTATTTTTAATGTGAGAATAACTTTTTGCACTTAACCATCCAGTGATTAAAGGATTGTTTTCTCTGACACATTTTTCCCTTAAAAAGATAGTAAAAAATTTTTGGCCCAAAAAAAAGATTGTTTTTTTTTGGGGAAAAAATATCAAATTATCGTGAAAAAAGTAAAAAAAATTTACCAATTTCAAACTTCAAAATTTTTCCTGCATGGTAAGACAGATAGTTTTTTCCACTAAAAAATATTTTTTATAACTAGCATTACCAATGTTGCGGGATTTTGGCATCATTTTTTTAAAGGGTCTTTTTTTTTTTTACGAAAATTAGGGGGTTTAAAATTTAGTGGGAATTTTCAAATTTTCAAAAAAAATTTGCTTTTATACATTTTTTTTGGGGGCCCAGTCCATTTTCAAACGGACTTTGTGCCCTGAAATTGTTAGATACCCCCATAAATACCTAATCTAAGAAATTTCCCCCCTTAAAGTTTTCCCAAAACCAAATTTAGGAATTTTTATTAACCATTAGGTTTTCACGAAATTAAAGCAAAGTGGAAGGAAATTTAAAAAATTTAAAATTTTTTTTTGCAGTTTTTCTTTTTTATGCATTATTGACAAAATAGGGTAAATGTATCGGGGAAATGAAAATTTAAATATTAAATTCCCCCAAATTTCCCGGGTTTTCGGGAATATCCCATATGGGGCCCTATGCATTATTTGGCTAAACCCACAAGCCCCAGAATAGGGGAGCCCCAAAAGGGGACTCGGGGGCCCTTTTTTTTTTTAAATTCCCAATTTTTATTTGGGGGCCATTTCAGGTTTGGGGAAACCCCCTAAGGCCCCAAAAAACGTAAAAAATCCCCCTAAAAAACCCCCCAATTTTTGGAAAAACTAAACCCCTTAAGAATAATCCAGAGGTGTAGTGATATTTTGGGCCCCCACAGGGTTTCACAAAATTTTTTTTAGCTTCCCTTTTTTTTAAATTTAAAAAAAAATATATTTTTTTTTTCCAAAATCTGTAATTTTAGCTGAAAATGTTTTTTTTTTTCAAGGAACCCGGGGAAAAAAAACCCCCCAAAATTTTTGTGTTACGAAATTTTTTCCCAAATTTTGGGGAAAATACCCAAACTTTGTGGGTGAAAACTGTTTGTTTGGGCGCAGGGCCGGGGGGTCCAAGGGGGGGAGGGGCTATTTGGTTTTTGGCGCCCCAGATATTGGGGGGAGCCAGGGTCGCATCCCCAAAACCCCCCCAAAGTACTGGGAATTTAAAACCCTTCCCAGAATTGCTAAATTTTGGATTAAAACCCCCTCAGGACTCACCTAAGGGTGAAATTTTTTTTTTTGGGGCGCACAGGTTTTCCCGGGATTTTTTTTTTCAGCTTGGGCCATGGAAATGGAGGGGGGGGAAAACGCATTTCCCGCCATTGTTTTTGGGCTTCTTTTTTTAGAGTATTCCCCCAAGGGGTAAATGAGGGGAAAACCTTTACTAGGGGGTCGGTAAAATTTAAACCCCAATTTTTTTTTTTTTTTTTTTTTTTTTTTTTTTTTTTTTTTTTTTTTTTTTTTTTTTTTTTTTTTTTTTTTTTTTTTTGAATTTTTTTTTTTTTTTTTTTTTTTTTTTTTTTTTTTTATTTTTTTTTTTTTTTTTTTTTTTTTTATAAAATTTTTATTTAGTTTTTTTATTTTTTTATTACTATTACACAAAAAAAGCGAGTTTTAAAAAAAGTTGCTTTTTTAAGTTGTCGTTTTCTGAACCCCTTCCTTTTTTTAAATTTTTTTTCATATGGCCCCCGCTTTTTTCCCTTGTTTTTTACGAGATGGGGTTAAATTTTTTTTTATTGATCCCCATTCCCGGGGGGTATATAAATGCTTTAAATCACTTTTTTTTAAAGGGTTTTTTGTGAAGCATTTTTGTAAAAAATTTACAGCAATCCTGGTAGGTTTTTTTATTTTTTTTTTTTAAACAGCGGCCCTGGGGCGGTTTTAAATGCCCGGGCTATTTTTACTCAGCAGGTTGATACGATTACAGCGAAAACCCAAAATTTGTAATTTTTTAAGGGTTTTAAACTGCTTTTACACAATAAAAACCATTTTTTTGAAAGGAAAACACTTTTTTGCATCATCGCGGCCCTGAGAGCCATAACTTTTTTATTTTTTGTTTTTTGGACTTTTATAGGACTTTTTTTTTGGGGGATGATTGACGTTTTTTTTGGGGGGTAATTTTTTTTGGGGGGACAAGACTTTATGATCGCTTTTTTAAAACTGTTTTTGGGGAAAGGGAGGGTGAAGAAAATTTCGCAAACCTAGCAGTGTTTTTTTTTTTTTAAATTTTTTAAAAGCGTTTTACCCGGGGTATCCGGCAAATTATTTTAAATCTGTAGGGTTTAGCGAATTTCCCTGATAAACCCCAAATTTTTGTAAATTTTTTTTTTTTTGAAAAACAATTTTTTGAAAAAAAAATTTTTTATTGTTAAAAAAATTTTAAATTTTTTTCATCGCTATCTTCTAATAGCCGGGAAATTTTTAATTTTTTCCCTATACGGGGTGTTGTAAAGGGCTTTTTTTTTTTCGGGATTTAACTGACGTTTTAATTTGGGATCACTTTTATGTTTTTATGAGGTTTTTTTTTTACTTTTTTTCTCCAATTTTTGTTTCTGCGGGAAAGAACAAAAATCGCTTTTTCCCGTGACTGTTTTTTGGGGGTTTTTTTTTGGCGTTCACCCTCCGGGGTTTAAATTTAAAATGACAGAATTTTTAGGGTGGGGCGTACGCACCGGGAAATACCCAAAAATGGGTACTTTATTTTTTTGGGTCTTTTTTTGGGGGATTGGGTTTTTAAAGGGGGAAAAAGGGGGATGTACGGTTTTTTATTTTTATTTTTTGTGTTTGTGTTTTACTTTTTTAAAACTTTTTTTTTTCTTTTTTTATTCTTTTTTTCACTTTCCCTCAGGGGGGGAAATTTCATGAACGGATCGTCAGATCATTCATTTTTAAAAGGAGATCAGCATACAGTTTTTAAAATGTATCCCGGTCTCCCATGGGAACTGTCTGTCCGGTGCCCCCCAATGCTTTTGGGGCATCGTGACGTCAACCAAAACAACCCGGATGCTGTATTCAAACGTCCGGGCTGTTGGGAGGAGCCCGGGAACGGGGCTCAGCCCCCATTCTGGGGCCCGGGAAACCCCGGGCACAGGGGCTCACTCCTTTCCGCCCCCAATCCGCGAATTTTTCCCCCCGGGGGGGGCCCCCCCCACCCGGGGGTGCGGGATGATGCCGCGGTAATATACCCCCGGGTTTCCCTGCCGCGATCTTGCGCGTTCCCCCTTTTTGAGCCCCGCAAGATGCCTTGACGTACTATACGGCAAAATTTGGGGGAAAACCCCCACCCCACATTTTCCGTATGAGTTTCGAAAAATGTCGGTAAGGGGTTAATACAAGTTTATTTATCAAGGGAAAAGGGGACCCCGGGAAAGGGGGGGTTTTACTGTGTTTTTATATAGGCCCGGGTATAAAGGTCCCCGGCATGAAAAAAGGATCCTTTTAAAGGTAAAGTTTCCCGGCTCTGCAATAAGCAAAAACCATGGGCCCCCATTTTTCAAAACTTTCTAGCATTTAAAACTGTTTTTTTGTTGCCCATAAAAAACCAATCCCAGTCCCTAGCAAAAACCCAAAAACAACTCGTACAACCAAAAACAGCTCCCGAGCAACCAATAAAAGTTTTTTAGCCCCCAATCTGAGTCCATAGCAACCAATCAGAACTCAGCTTTCATTTTGTAAACTGCTCTGGATATATGAAAGCTGCGCTCTGATTGGTTGCTATGGCCAACAAGGATAGTTTACCTGTCAGGGTATGTTTACATGGCGTATTGCGGTGTACACAGGTACACGACACAAAACGGGGTTCCCCTAGCGCTGTTAAAGTGTGTTTTCAGGGGCCTTTGCGCCGGGCAAACTTTCTACCCTTTTAAACTTTTCAAATTCCCCGTGCTTTAAATGCCTAAAAGAAGTGACAGGTCACTTCTTTTTATGGGCGTACAGTAAATACAATCGTAAAATCATCAATCCACGCTACTAGCATTAGTCGGCTGCACAGCAGTGGCGTTATTACTGTGTGGGACACTTTACTATATGGTGCATTTTTAACCCTCCCGGGCACCCCCTCCTGTCTTTGGGGACATTTGGGAGACTGTTAATCTGGGCATTGTTTCCCGAATTGATGTGCATGTGTGAAAAAATATTCTTTTGGGGGTTTTGGGAAATATTTGGAGTTTCCTTTCAATAATTGGGGCAAAGGGGGGAGCATCAAAGCAAGAACTTGGGGGGATCAACATGATTTGGGAGTAAGTTTATAGGGTTTGGGGAAAAGGGTTTGGGGGGAGGTCGTTTTGGGGAGGAAGCCCAAAATGCTGGGACAGAAAACTTGAAATGTTGAGTCTGGAAGAATTCATGGTGGGAACAAGTCTTCAACATATGGGAAAAGCCCATGACTGACATGAGAGAGGGACAAGCAGGTGACCCTGCTGAATTGAACAGGGGCTTCAGGAAGGTGGAGGCGCATACGGGAATGCACCTGTGACAGAGAGTTGTTCCCCTGATGCAAGAAGTCTGTATGAAAAAAACATAGTCTATTCTAACTGGATGCCTCAAAGAGGTTGTCTCACCATAGACATTGATGGCATATTGATAGGATATGCCATCAATGTGTGATAAGTGCGGGTCACAGCTCTAAGAACTTGTATCGATCTTGAGAACAAGCCCTGAAACCTCTCGGCTATTCTCAGAACTCCAATTGATTTCAACAAGAGAGTCCTAAACACTTCTACGTTCACAACGGAGGAGTTTAGTGGCATGTTCTCAATATAGTTGCGGGTCCCAGAAGCTGATGGAACATCCAATGGATATGCCATCAATGTCTATGGTGGGACAACCTTTTAAGTAAAGCATTATGAATAAAAGCCTTCCAAGACTCCAAGCTGCTGTGTCTCTGTGGTTCTTCTCCACTGGTGCACTACTAATCCCAGTACACTACTGGTAGGCCCACATCAGTACCATCATATCGCACACCTGCAACACCGGTGCTTCTTACAGGATGGCTGTGTCATGTTTAGAAGGGTTTTTAGTGCATAAAAACAGACAAACACATACAGAGTATGCAGACAGACCCTGAAATGTCTATTACAGAAGGTGAAAGTGGATCCTTGGCAGGGGCATGAGGAGCAAGATCAGGACACTGGGAAGGCAGACACAGGAACACTGGAGTCCGGACAAGCAGAAGTGACACCAGTTGTAACAGCAGACTTAGACCAGCAGGTGTGAGAGCAGGAACAGTGGAAGAACAATAGACTTGGACCAGCAGGTGTGTTAACAGGAACAGTGGAGGAACAGCAGACTTTGACCAGCGGGCATGACAGCATGAACAAGGATGGCACAGCAACCAGAAGGCAGGAACATAACCAGCAGCCAGGCAGAGGGCAGAACCAGGCAGGCAACAAACGTAGGACTAGGGTCAATGGCACACAGGACCTCAGAATGCATAAACCTAAGTGCAGTGGACCCTAGCATGCACATCAGATACACAACCCTAGACTGGAGGCAGTACCTGGGTTTTATAGCTCAGCCAAGTAGGAGATGAGCTGCAGCTGAGAGAGTACTGATGCTAGAGTTAACAGTTGCTGTGCTGGACAGCAGACAGAGCAAAGGCCAGATTCCACCACCAGGAGCAAAAGGAAAGTCACTGACACAGGTGAGGCAAGGAAACTTGCAGATTATGAAAGACCACTGATTGTCAAAATAAAGTTCCTACAAAGCTGTAGCCTCCTGACCATCAACACTCTTGGCCACCATCTGTCCAGTGAACTTCAATAGCCCTACAGCTGGGGGTGCCACTGTACAGAATATAAGCCGAAGGGACCCTGGTCCCATCATTTGCAGGACCACCACTCTATGCTATAAGGGTATCATATAAGAACACCCCTTTGGCCAACTCCCTGCTGGAATCTGAGATACAGGAGCAATTATTAAAATGAATTAAAAAAAAATTAAATCCTAAATATTGAAATCTTGAAATTCCATTTGCAGTCACTTAGGAAGGATCCTGATGATTTAGATATAAACTGCAGCAGAAAAACATTAGAAAGCCGATGAAGGAATGTTCTCCCCGGGTCAGCGCACAATCTGGTTTCAGCAGCCTTCATGCAGTTCTCGCTTGGCTTTGCCTTCTCGCTCTGTTCTTTCACAGGAATTGTTGGACTTTCTTCAAGAAATGTCATTAAAGCTTTTCATGGAATTATCATTATTATATCAGGAACATCTCAAATCTCATTACAGATGTCTGAGAGGTAAAAAACAAACCAAAACATGAGTCTGGCCATAAATGTGATGTGGACAGCGGAAGAACAGATGGGCCTGGGCAAAATTAGGTAAAACTACCATCAGAGGAACAAATGTTGACCAGACTTGCATACTTTTAAAGAAGTTGTGGAAAATCATAAAGATGAAGAAAATCATAAAGATGTGTTACTACCTTTGAAACCAGGTTCACACTGGCCCACCATAGTAGCAAAGGATCCTCCGGAGGGCCCAAGCTCTGACACAATAATGTACACCTAAAATTTTGAGGCCCAAAAGCAGAAGACAAACTCTTTGGAGATGACTTTAAAACCAAGTTCCAGATATCCTATTAAATCCTGATCTAGCATAGATGACCTAAAGGGGCGTTACCACCACGCACTTTGATGGAATATCTTAGTGATATGCCATCAAAAGGTGATATGAGCGGCTCCTACTTCTGCTTCAACCTAGAAAGTGTTGGCTCAGAAAGGATAGCAGGTTGCATTTGTGCACAACTCTCCATTCTACTCTATGGGAGTTCTGAGTACAAGCGAATACACCACTCACCTAGTACTCAGAACTCCCATAGAACAGAAAAGAGAGTTGTGCGCAAGTGCAACCTGCACTCCATTCTGAGCGGAGACTTTCAGGGGTTCATTACAAAGATAGGTGCAGGTCCCAGAGGTGGAGCCCGCCCGTATCCTGTTGACATGCCATCAAAGTGCAGGGTGGGAACACCCCTTTAAAAGTGGCCAAGCCTATGTGCAGATATATGGTAGGCACTCAAAATAGTTTCCTCTGGTGGGCCCAAGGACTCAGTCCAAAACTGTTTGAGACTGTCTTTTAGTTTTTTCCCACCAGTCATCTCACATCTGCTGCTTTTTCTGCTTTGGCAAACCTAGCTTTGGGGCATGTCCATAGACGTAACTACAGTATAGTCATCGGGGCTATAGAAACTGCTATGGGGCCAGATGTTAAGGGGTCCCACTCATGTACATGAATGTTGTTCCTTTTTGTAGGTGTTATTTCCAAATTAATAGAAGAATGGACATATCCGAAAGTGTCAGAGAAGAATGATGCCTGACATCAAGTTGATTCAGAGGCAAAGTAGCTGGTTGTTTTCTGCTCTCCAGCTACTCCTATTTGGATTCCCTGATATATGGCGATATTATTTATATCTATAATTATTGCTGCACATGCTGCTATTTTAGTTTATTGTCATTAGGTGGCTGGGTGCCATCTCATTTTGCTATTGGGCCCTAAGAATTCTAATAACACCCCTGGGCATGTTCAAAGTCTGTTTACTACAATTCACAAATTGCATTGCTATTGCAAGCTTGTCCTGCTCAGCACTCACCCACATGGATGGCATATTTGACAACTTTCCTGAAACATCCAGGATACTCCAGGAAAAAAGATAGACCTTTCAGACTGTTGGGACAGGTGGCAAATCTCCCACATGCTGCAGCTTAGACACTGTGCCAGCACCACACACAATGGCCATACAATGGCTGGGATTGGAGTTAGCTCTGATCTGGGACATTTAACCAACTATATGGTCTGGTCAATAGCAGCCAAAGCATCAAAATGGTTGAAAGAGGGAGAGGACTTTCTCTGTCACCCATTGGCATCCCTCACAATGCCAATAGGAGGTGCCGATGGTTGCCTAATGGACAAAGGCCAAACGATGGCATGCCATGTACTGAAGTCTTTTAGGCATACTTACCAACTCTCCCGGATCGTCTGTGAAACTCCTATAAATAGGGGAGATCTACCGGTCTCTTGGGAGAGCTGGTGAGCCTCCAGTAGTCAACAGCTAGAATGGCTGCAGAGGCTCTTTTAAATGAAGTGGTGCAAGGGCAACAGACAATACACTACTATAGTCTTGCTGCAGGACAAGCAACGCCTTTTTGGTATGTGTGCTGCACAAGGAGAGGTAAGTATTGCTCTACTTCCAGCCCCCTTCCTTACCCTTACCATGGTAAAGCTGAGTGATGCTGCAATGCCCCATCCCCCACAAGTGGCACCCAGTTTTCTTATGATAGTAAAACTGCGTGCCCGCAGTGGTAGAGAGGGCAACATCCCGCTTTCTTGGATGCTGAATAGCCTATCCCAGCTTTACAATGATGAGAAAGCTAGGTGCCCGCTGTGGGGAATGGGGCATTACCCAGCTTTTCTAGATGCTGGATAGACTATCCAGTGCCAATGAAATCTGGGTTACATACAACACATCAGGCATAAAGCGTTTTTTTTATGAAATGCTTTCTATACAGGTTTCCCTTTGGAATATGCTGGATTCATTGGGCTACATCAATCAGCGATGGACCATTTCTTCAATAAAATGGTTAAAGAAGATTTAGTTTTTTTTTTAAATAAAGTGTTTTATTACGTTTGTCAGTGTTTATTTTGTTACCATTTCTAATAGAAAGTTTCGCAATTACTGGCACTAGGGTTGGGGTCAGTCAGCGGTGTTTGTTCTTACCCCATGGCAGGCACTAACTCCTTCTCACTATTGCCTCAGTACCCAATGCACCAGGGAGAGCTAGGTTATTACAGAAGTAGACCCTCTAATCTGGTGATCTGCTTCTGGGCAGCTGCAGGCTGGTATTTTTAGGATGGGAAGGGCCAAATATCCAGGGACCTTCCCATCCTGAGCACTAGGCTGCAACTGCCGGTTTTACCTTGGCTGGTTATTAAAAATTGGGGGCAACCAATGTTGTTTGTTTTTTTTTTTATTTATTGATTATAGTGGATGTCTGTTTTTAGATTTTCAATAAACAGAAAGGAGAAGACAAAATAAAAAATTTCACACCATGTATGTGGCAGAAATTCAAAGAATTTCCTTCACATTTTCTACAGGGGAAACCTCCGGTGGGCCCCCAAGCATGGCAGACCTGGAGATTCTTTTAAACTGTATTTACAGAGGCATGTACAGTAGCTGAGGGTAGGCCCCCAAAATCAAATTTCCCCGGTGGACCCCCAAATGAGATCCATTCCCGATGGGGCCCCAAGAATCAACCCCACTGGGGGGCCCCAAGAACCCAACTCCACTGGGGGGCCCCAAAATCAATCCACTGAGGGGCCCCCCCAAAATTTTAAAATTTCTTACTTTGGGCCCGGGGTTTACTGCAGCCCAAAACCCCGGGTTTGCCAAACAAAATGAACCCCCCCAATACCCAAGACAAAAAACATTTTTTTTTTAAAATAAACCCCAATTGAAGAATTTGGCTGGGTATTTTTCCCTGATCTACCAGAGTAAATAAAAGTTTTAAAACCCGGGAAACCAAACCCCTTTAAAGGGGGGGGGGGATCGGGTTTGGTTTTCCATGCCCGAAACCCGGGGATTCATTTTTTACTGACACCCCGGGATGAATTCTCCTTTACCCTTGAGTCATTGCCCATTGCTTTCCTCGTGACCTCGGGTTTTGGGCCAGCTGCCCCCCAAATTTCCCAAATTTTCTCCCCCAAACTTAAAGGATAAATCAACAAAAAATTAACCTATTAATGGAAAAGGGGTTAATAGCACAAAATAAAAGATGAAAGCTTTTGTACAGGAAATGGGTCCCCCAGTAGTAAAAAAATTTACAGGGGAATTGCTAAACATACCCCCTAAAGGACCTTGACATCTCCCGATGTGCCCCCTCTTTCATTAAACCCTTTGGTTTTTCCCTGTGAAATAAAAATTTCCCTGAAATCATCTCTTATAACTGTTTTGGGTGCTGTTCCCGTTTTTCCCTCCGGGAAATGTTTTTTCCCTAATCATCAGTTGGGTGTTTCCTGCACAGTCTGACATTGTCCAATTAGTGCTAGCAGAGTAGGTTGTTCAGGGACACACCCCTCTAAAACTTGAATGGAAACACCCACCTGACCGATTACATGATACATTTTTCTAAAGGAATAACAGAGGAACGGCACAACACAGAGTTAAAAGAGAAGATGCTCCAGGATTGGTATTCCATAGAGAACATTAAAAAAAAGTAGAATGTCACAGTTTTCCACGTCGCTATTCACAATGGGCCATCCTTCTTCCCTCAATACACTTTCACTGCACAGCCGCCAACAGGTCACAAACTGTGCAGTGTCAGAAATACCTCCACCCTGTGTCTGAAAACCAATAATCATCCCTATTTACACCTCTGATAAATTGTGCCTTTTTTTCTATGAGAACAACGAGGAATACATGTGCAGACAGCCTATCACACACCTTTGTATACCCACCAAGTCAGCTCACTGCACGCGACTTCCTTCATCATTTAATGCGCCCAACATTATTTATCCTGCAGTTTGGGAATGCCAAAGAAATACATCTATAATCGGGGCACAAATGAGTTTTGATGTGTACCCCGGCTTACAAAAAAGGAAATAAAAAGTTAGTAGATAAGTCCAATGTGTTGACAGAAAAAAAAACATTTATGTGGTCCTCTGACTGTGATGACGCAAAACATACAATTTATAAAATTAAAAAAAATATATATATTTTTTATGGTGCAACATAGTAATAACCCCTTCCCCCAAAAAATAAATAAATGGCATCTCTGTAATTTTAATGACTTGAAGCATACAGTTATCAAATCATTTTCAGAATGCCATAAAACAAAATATACAAAAAAAAAAGCTATTTTTTTCTTTTTTATTTTTTAACCCTTAACCAAATACCCGACATTTTCTGTTATATATATGTTCTGGGACCAGTAAGGTTTATATAAGTGGGCTTATCAGTAATCTTGCTACCAAATGGAGGGTGCTGGGTGCTAATTACCCGCTGAAACCCATTGCTAACAGCAGGGAACAGAGCCGGCTCTGATCCCTCCCGTTTAGGTTTAGCCAATTAGGCATCTCGTCTGCGACATCTGAATGAATGGGATACATGGCGCTGATTGGTTACCACGAAAGCTGAAAGCCTAATGAAGGCTTCCATAGCTGACATGTTAATGTTTCTATTACTTCTGCCCCCAAAAGGAACTAATAGAAGCGCCATTTTTGGTACACCCTTCTGCATTATATATTATTAACAAGGAAGGTGTACAAGCGAAACCAAACCCCCTTGGGTCAACTATCCAAGGGACTAAATGTACAAGTACAAGGAATTAAAAAAAAATAAAAAAAATGGGAGAGAGAGAGAGAAGAGGAGAGAGAGAGGGGAAAAACCCAAGAATTTTTTTTTTTTTTTTTTTAAATTTTCCTTTTTTTTGGGTACTTTTTAGCCCCCCCTTGATACTAAAATCCCCCTTGGATATATATTCCCAATGAGAAAAATTTGCAGCCATTCAAAAGGGTTGAAAAAAAAAATTTGGGATTTTTTTCCCAAAGGCTACGGGACCGACTTTTCCCGGTTTCTCTCACAGAGCCTTTTTTCCAAGTGAAAAAAAGGTGCAACACACATAGTAATATAAATGCAAAAATTTTTACAAAAAATTTAACAGAAAATTTGGTAAAAAAATTAAAACTTTAAACCAAAATATTCATCATCCCTACAGGAAAGAAAAGGGGAAAAAAATGTGAAATTTTTAAGAGGAAAGCATTACTCCCAAAAATAACTTTTCCAAAAAAGGGAAATATTTAAACATACTTTAAAATAAGGGGGGGGGGGAAACCCAAAATGCGCTGACCTGATATCCCATTAATTATAACATCATTTTAAAACCCAAAGACCTTTTTCCCGTCCCTAAACCCTTTAATGAGCATAAAAACCGGAAGTTTTTATTTCCCCTTCTGAAATATCCCAGTAAAACCCAAAAAGTTTGGACCCCGCCTTCCCCATTTCAAGAGTTTTCGGGAATTTTTTCCCATGACAAATAAAAATTGTGGGATTCACACTGAACCCCAAAAACCCTAAAATTTAAACACCTGTGGAATTATATATTTTTATAAAAAAAGTGTGAAACAACGGGAAAATATGTCTTTTTTTTCCCTGGGTTTTTTAAAAAGAAAGCCCCCCTTTTGTTTTTGGATTCCGCTTTGCACACCCCTTTTGGTTTTTCCCCTTTTGGGATGAGTTTCCAGAGGTATCCCTGAAATGGTTTTCAACTTCACATGGGGCCCTTTTCAGGTTTTTAATAAGTGGGTTTTTCTTTTTAAATAATAAGGGCTTTTTCAAAAACGACGCTTTGGGATCCTTTTTGGGAAATGCGTTTTAAGGGAAAATCCGTTTTTAACCTACAAAAAACTGGACCCAAACTGCCCCCAAAAAAGGGGAAATCCAGAAAAACGCAAAGCTAAAATTTTTTTTTTGGTGGCGTTTTTGGATCCCGTTTTTGCATGCTTTTACGGTTTCTTTTTTTAAATTCCCCCATGTTTTTAATTCAAGTTTTTTTTCCCTTCCCAGTGTAAAGCTACAATTTTTACGGGTCAGAAAATACAGAAAACTTTTTAAAATGAAAGGGGGTTAAAAATTTTTTTGGTTTTGTACTGTATATTGTTTTAAGAAAAAAAAAAAAAAACATAAATTTGAAAACCCCCTACTTAAGGGCCTTTTTGCCCTTTTAAAACCAAATCAGAGTTTCATAGCAACCAATCGACCCTCCTTTTCCCTCTCAAAGCCCCTGAAAAAATAAAAGGGGGGAATCTGTTTGGGTTTTAAACTGTGACCAAATTTGGTTGCTTGTGCACAGAAAAAAGTCTTTACAGCAGACATTTTTCATACAGGGTTCCTCCTAAAATCCAAATCCATAAAAAATAAAACCCTTCATTTTATCCTGTACTAAAATACCATAGAAAAAAAAATTCCGGTTTCCCCAAAATTGGGCTTTTTTGGGGCAATTTTACGCCCCAAAAGAAAACAGGAATAAAGAGTAAAAAAAAAAAGGTTGGGAAACCCTATCCTGAAATGCCTCCCAATAAAAAACTACGCTTCCCCCCCACAAAACAGTAAAAAAAAATGCCCCTTCCTTAGGGCCTAGGGGTGAAAAAAAAAAAGTTTTTTTCACAAAAATTTGGCGCCACAGAAAAGAATAAAAGAACTAGAAAATTTTTTTTTTTTTTATTTTTTAAATTTTTAAACCATAACAAAACACCCCCCCAAATTAATTGGGGGGTGTCCCGGAATTAAAAGGACCTGAAAGAATCCATTTAACACATTTTTTAAAGGGCCGGAGAGTGAACGCCGAAAAAACAAAACCCATAAAAACAGGTCCTTAATAAAAGTTTTTATTCCCCTTGCCCCCATTTAAATTTTTTTTTTTTCCGGGTTTTTCCCAGTAATTTCTAGGGGCCGGTAAATTGGTTTCCAAACCCCAGAAACCCAAAATCTTTCCTGAAAAAAACCCAAGCCCCCCGCCCGCCTACAGAGATGGAAAAATAAACAAGCAAAGGGTTTTTCGGGAAAAGGGTGGGGGGGAAAAAAAATTGACTGTGTCACGAAAAGGGGGGTTTAAAAAATCCAAAGTTTTTTAAAATCCCATTGTCAACCCAAAAAATAGAGTAAATCAGAAAAAACAAAGGGGCTAAAAATAACATCAACTGCTGTTTGCAACAAAAAAAAAAGGGGGTTTAAGCTGAGGACGGGCCCAAGAATAAAGAAGCAAAAAAATATTTTTTGCTTGTTTTTATTTTTACTTTTTTTTTAATTCATTTTTATTTTATTTTTCTTTTTTTTAATTATTAGTTGTATTTATTTATAGTTTTATTATTAATTTTATTTTTTTTATTTTTTTGTTTTTTTTTTTAAATTTTACGTTTTTAAAATTTTAATCCTTTTTTCCCCTTATTTTTTTTATTTTTTATAGTTTTTTAAATTAATTTTTTTTATTTATTAGGGTTTTTATTTTTAAAATCTTTTTAATAGTTTTTTTTTTGGGTAATTTTATTTTTTTTATAGTTTTTAATTTTTTTTTATATTTTTTTATTATAAAATTATCCCCTTATTTATTCTTTTTTTTTATTATATTTTAATTCTTTATTACATTTTTTTTACTTTTGGCGGGAAATGCTCTTATCCTGTAAATTAAAACCCCCCTAGGGGCCCGGCCAGCAGGTACTAAAAGGTCGCCCCGGGGTTTTTTTTTTCCCCTGTCACTTGATCACTTTAATCGGTGACTTCAAAACTTTTTTTCCACGTCGCCCAGCGCAATTTTGGGGTGAAGAAACCGGCCCGCCATGAGTTTTCTGCTCCCGGAAGAACCCCAAAGCTTACTACTAGCCCCCTGATTCCCATTGGCCCCCAAAAAGACAACCCCTCTGGTTTGTGGGCGGGGGTTTTTTCCCCGCGGCCGCCCTCTTAATTGGGTTGGTTTTATTTTTTCCCCTCTGGTTTGGGTTTGCGTTTTTCCAGGTTCCCGGGTTTGCACCCACTGCTGTAGTTGGGCCGGGCCATGACGGGAATAAGGGAAGAACGTGGCGGCCACAAAGGGAAACCTAAACCCTTTAATAAGGTAAAAACGGCCCTGGGGCCCGGGAAAACTGAGTGTGTGACGCGAGCGGGGGTCACGTGTCCCCCGGGGTTCCCCGGGGACATGGGGTACCGTGGAGCGGGGGAAAGGGAGGGGGAAAGGACTCCTAGGAGGATGTTTTAAATTTTTTTTAATGTTTTTTTTTTCTTCTAGAAAAAATATAGAAGGGTTTTTTTCCCGCATCCAGAGAGTGACCCCTTAAGGGTTTTGGGTATGGGGGGGCTGGAGTTCCCCCCTTTAATTTTTGGCCAAACCCTTGAGGGCGGCTGGGGCACCGCTCCTGTCATTGGTCCCTGCTGTTTTCTTTTGTTGCTTAATGAAAAAAATAATTTTCCCCCCCTGTCATGAACCCAAACCCTTGAGAAACAGTTTTTTGGTATTTCCCCTTTAAAATGTGCGATCCCCCTCAGTGAATGGCGGCCGATCAATGGGTGTGACCGTCCCCTTTCGGCGGCCCGCTTCCCGCCCCTGGAAACCCCTGCCCCGATCGCCCACCAGGCTGAAATGGTTTCTTATTCATAGGGAAAAGGGTTTGTTGGGGTTAAAACCCCTTTCAATCACCACTTTTTTTGGCGTTTTGTCAAACTTTGACATCATCTGTGAGGGCGGGCGGGGAATTTTATAAATAAGCCGGTTTTTAAAAGAACGGAATATTGTTTTTAACAAAAAACCCCCCTTTTTAAAATTTAAGGGGGTTTTTTTCATCAACGCCCCATCACCTGACCTAAAGAGACGGCCGCCCCGCATTGCCCCAGGGGCCCCCCCCCCATTCAAGCTATGGGGGTTGCGAGTTAAACTGATCAGGGAAGAAATTTGGGTTCCCCCCGATGGAGTCGGGCCCTGCTCCCCCCCCGGGCGAGTGGGTTTACTCGGTGCGCCCGGCTGGGTCGGCTCCTCCTGTAGACATAAATAGGAGGGGAGCTGCGTGGCCCCTTTCGGGTTTCCCAGCGAACCCCCACACTTGCCCCCAGAGATGATCTGAAATAATTGGAAAAAACCCCCCCCCAGGGGGCCTTTCCAACAAAAGGGGAATTTTTTTTTGTTTAAAAGGGTTGTCCCCCAAATACTTTTTTTTCCTCCTTTCCCCCCAGTCCTGTTTTTCTTGGTTTCATTTTGGGAAATTTAGGGGCCCTGGTTTTTTCTGGCTTTTACAAGGGTGCAGTAGAAGCCAAAGGGCTGTAGCTATAGCGGGCCAGCCCCGGGGGCAGCCAACGGGAGAGATCGAACGGTCTTAGCTAAAAGCAACCAAACACTGGTAGCCTATCGGGACGAACAAACCAAGGTCTGTAGCTTTTAGCCCAAACCCGAAACCCCGAGCCTATCGGGAAAACGATCGAACAGGTCTGTAGCTTTTACAACCCCCGCCCCTGGGGAGCCTAAAGGGGGCGATTTGACAACAGGGCTGTAGCTATTTCCAACCAGCACTGGCACCCCATCGGGAGCCCATCGAACAGGTTTTGTATATAAAAACCCCCAAAACCCCGGCGCCTTCGGGAGCGATCGAACAGGCCCCGTAGCTATAGCAACCAAACAACCAGGCCAAACCTATCGGGAGCCCATCCGGGAACCCGGTCTGTAGCTATAGCAAACCCCACTTGGGAGCCTATCGGAACGATCGAGAAAAGGTCTGTACTATAGCAACCGGCCCCTGGCAGCCTATCCCGGGGGGGGATCGAACAGGTCCCGTAGCTATAGCAACCAGACTGGACCTATCGGGAGGATCGAACAGGTTCCCGTAAAACCTTTTCAACCCCGCCTGGGGAGCCTACGGGAGCGATCGGGAAAAGGTCCTGTAAACTAAAGGGAACCCGCACTGGCAGCCTATCGGGGGCGATCCCTAAAGGTCCCTTTAGCATACAAAAAAGCAAATGGGGAGCCTATCCCCGGGGCGATCCCAACGGGTTCCCCGGGAAACTAAAGCCCAACCCCAAGCGTGGCCCCCTATCCGGGGGCGATCAACGGGTCCGTATCAAAAGCCAAAACCCGCGCCCGGCACCCCCCATCGGGAGCGAATCCCAACCGGGGGCCCGTTTTCTTTTCAGGGAAAACCCCCGCTGGCAGCCCCATCGGGAGCCCATCGAACTGGTCCCGTAGCCCCATTAAAACAACCAGCGCTGGCCGCCTATCGGGAGCGATCCCAAAAACCCCCGGTTCCCGTATCCAACAAACCCCGCCCCCTGGGGAGCCTAATTGGGGGCGATCGGGAAAAGGGTCCGGGAGCTATACAACCAAACGCGGCCCCGGCCTAAACGGGGGGCGATCGCAAAGGGTCCCAACCCATAGCCCAAACCCCCGGGCAGCCTATCGGGGGCGATCGACAAAAGGGTTTTGTAGTTTTAAAACAAACCCCCGCTGGCACCTAACGGGAGCGATCGAAACCGGGGGCCCGTAGCTATATCAAACCAAGGGGCTGCAGCCCTATCGGGAGCGATTTGAACGGGGCCGTTCCCATAGCAAACCCCCGCGCTGGAAACCTATCGGGAGCGAAAGAACGGGGGCTTAGCTATAGCCAAAAACCCCCTGGGCCAAACCAAACCCCAGCGATCCGGGAAAGGGTCCCGTAGCTATACAACCCGCGCTGGCCGCCTATCGGGAAACGATCGGGAAAGGGTCCCGTAGCTAACAACCAGCGCTGGCAGCCTATCCCGGGGCGTCGAACGACCGGGTTTTGTACCCATAGCAACCCGCCCCTGGCGCCTATCCCCGGGGGCCCCTCGAACGGGTCTGTAGGGTATAGCCCAAACCCCCTGGCACCTATCCGGGGGCGATCGAACGGGTCCCCGTAGCTAAGCCAACCCCCGCGCTGGGAGCCCTAAACGGGGGGAGCCCCATTTGAACGGGGCTGTAGCCCAAAGCAAAACCCCGCTGGCACCTATCGGGAAAGCGAAACGAAACGGGTTTTGTAGCTATAGCAACCCCGCGCGGCAGCCTATCCGGGGGGCGATCCAACGGGGCTGTGCATACAACCCCCGCGCTTTGGGAGCCTAAACGGGAGCGATCGAACGGGTCTGTAGCTAAAACAAACCCGGGGCGGCCCGCCTATCCGGGGAAGAAGGAACCCGGGTTCCCCGTAGCTATACCCAACCCCCGCTGGCACCCCCATCGGGGAAAAAGTGAACAGGTTTTGTACTAAAAGGGAACCCGAGGAGGGTTAAAGCAGCCCCCTACAAGAGGGGATATCTAGGGAAAAAGGGGAGGACACTGTTAATGGCACCTTTTTTTGCAAAGGTGGGCCTTTTTTTTTTGCAAGAACTTTTAAAATTAAAAAGCAGCAATCCCCGTAGTTTAGACAGCCCCTTTAAAAAACCAAATTTTTCCACTTTTCTTTAAAACCGGCCCCCTGGCCCAAAAAATACAAGGCCCAACCCTCACAAATAATTTTTTCGAAATGGAAAAAAAACCCCTGAAAACCTGGTGATTAAAGGGTTTAAAAAAATCAGTAAAAAAAAAAAAAATAAAATAAAATTTTCCGAAAAAAAGGAAACTTTTTTTTATTTTTTTTTATTCTTTCCCCCTATTAAAAAATTTAAAAAAAAAACTAATAACTCATTCTTTTCTAAAATTTATAGTATTAAAAGATAAAACTCCTGAATGGGCCCAGCCCAAATAAAACCCCACTCTATTTTGGGAGCTGGGTGCCCTTTTGTGGTCCCTGTTACAAATATTTGGTAATGACCGAAGGGTCTGTATTTTCTCTAGTCAGGGATTGATGAGATTAGATCACAGAGCCCAATTTTTAAAAATTTTTTAAAGTTTTTTTTAAACCAGACCACCAATGCCCTGGGGAGCTAAAACATCCTGGACTTCCAGACTGATACACTGTAACATAGCCCTCCTCCTAAACTTTAAAAAGTGGGTGCAGTTTTATCTAGTAAAACCCAAAACCCCTGTAGCCAAAAACCCAAAGGGACATAGCTAAACCCTTTCTCCCCAAAAAACCAGTCTAAACAATGCTCTTTTGAAACAAACAAACCTGGACTTTTTAAAACTGGAAAAACTGTACAAGCTAGTTCTGTTTTCTCCGGGTGAGAAGCAGGGTACAATTTTAACAAGTCTAGGCAAAAGCTCTGTGGGGCTAAACCAAAACCGGACCCCAGACTGAAACCCCTTGTACCAAAAGCTAAGCCTCCTCTAAGCCCGAGAAGTGGATACAATTGTACCCCCGTCTAGACAATGCCCGTGAGCCCTTTTAAAACAACCCCCCACTTCAGACCGATACATTGGGACATAGCTATTTCCTTCTCAACCAAAAGTTAAAAAATCATATCCAACTGAACCAAAGCTCTGGGGAGCAAAAAAGCCCGAACTCCAGACTAAATTTTTTTGCACCTTTCTTTCCTTTCTCTCAGCTGAGAAGTGGACTCAGACAATGCTCGTGGCAAAGAGCTCAAACAGTAAAATATCTCTTCCCCGTCCCTTAAAAGTTTGGGTTTTCCCATCATCTTGGGAATTTCCCCGCAAATGGATACAGCTTTAGGAATTGTGAAAAACAAATAAACAGAACCCCTGCGTGCACAGGACTGCTCTCACGCCCCGCTGAAATCGTTGCGTTCGTGGGTCGGGGGGCCTTCCTGTTTCTGGTCGGAGGTGTTTTCCCTCCGGGTGGGGTTTTTGTTCTTTCCCTTTTATTGTTTTCCCTTCTCGCTCTTATTTTTCCTTTCTCCCTTTTTTCTTCCCTTTTGTTAATCAGATTTCGGGGCCCCTTTTCATAGGAGCCCCAGGGGGTAACTATAACGTACCGCTGTTTTGTGGGCCACCCTTTTTAGGGGGAGCACTCAATTTTCCCGAACAATTTTGCTTGTTTTAGGGAAAGAAAACCCTTCTGTTTGGATGTTGCTATCTTGGGAGTTTTGTGTCCCCGGTTCATCTTCAGCTAATGGGGGGCATTAAAATTTTTACCTGAAATTTTTACTGTTTTGGATTTCCTGTCATTTGTTGTTTTGGGGCCATCTCCCCTGCCTTTTGGGGGCCCCCCTGAAATTTTTATTTTTGCCCCTCCTCAGGGGGTTTAAAATTTCTTTTCCTTTGGGAAAATAGCCTAAAGGCCGTGCAGTGCTCTGTGAGAACACAGCGTATGGAAGTAAGCTGTAGTGCGGACAGAACGGAGCTGTGTCTCCAGTGCCACCTATTGGAGGGGGCGTCCCTTTCAGTTAAATCTTCCAGTAGGTGGCGCTATACACACAGCTCTCCTTCTGCCACATTAGAACCAATTTACTTTTGCTCTATCAATTTTAAAAGGGTGTTCCAGCCGTTCAAAATGCTGATTTGTCTGTCAGGGCATGATGACAAATAGTAGATAAGAAGAATCTTTGTCTCCTGGACAGGCTCGTATCGTCGCAGCAGCTGTCCCTGGCCATTCACTGGCCACAGCAGTCACTGCATAGTTCACGTGACAGGAACAGCCAATCACAGGCCACAGCGGTCACACGACGGGTGCGGCCAATCACAGGCCACAGCGGTCACACGACGGGTGCGGCCAATCACAGGCCACAGCGGTCACACGACGGGTGCGGCCAATAACCAGGGCCCCAGCGGTCACACGACGGGTGCGGCCAATCACAGGCCACAGCGGTCACACGACGGGTGCGGCCAATCACAGGCCACAGCGGTCACACGACGGGTGCGGCCAATCACAGGCCACACGGGGCCACTGCATAGTTCCCGTGACAGGAACAGCCAATCACGGCCACAGGGGTCACACGATAGATGCTGCCAATCACAGGCCACAGCGGTCACATGACCGGAGCGGCCAATCACAGGCCACAGTGGTCACTGCATAGTTTACATGACAGGGACAGCCAATCACAGGCCACAGTGGTCACTGCATAGTTTACATGACAGGGACAGCCAATCACAGGCCACAGAGGTCACATGCATAGTTCACGTGACAGGTGAAGCCAACTGCAGGCCACATGTACATGTGACCGCTGTGACCTGCGATTTGCTGCACCTGTCACGTGAACTATTAAAATTCATAGCTACAGCCGGGACTGTCCACTAGGAAGTAGGATTCTTTTCTTCTATTTTTCATCATGCCCCGACAGACGGAGGAATATTTTGAACTGTTGGAACCAGAGTGGTGGAGTCAGTGTCGTTATAAAATGGACCGACTCCCAAAATATATAAGTTGGTCCAGTTAGTTCGATGCAAAGAGCAAGAGGCAATGGGTCCGGCCAGTGCTACTGCTCCCATATCTTCAGCCTCATCAGATGAGGAGTGTAATTGATGACATGGAGCAGGCAAAGCGATGCCCCCAGGAGAAAAGATTCTGCTCCCATAGCAAACAGATTGACCAGATTGACTTTGAAACTCAAAAGTTGCAAGAAACAGAAACAAAAATAGAAACACTGGAAAATCAAATAAAAAGCTACAAAGAAGATAATTACTATATAGAGTTTCAGAATAAACTAAAAGATACACTAAATGAATTAGAGAAATCCATTATGGAAAATAAAAAGAAAAAATACGCAAGGGATCTGGATGACTACAAAAGAGGAAATATATATACCTGGTCTAAGGGTGATAATATGGACATTCCAAAATCCATCTTAAAGAAGAAATGGTATAGAAACAAAAGAAGAACAGTCAGCTTTACCGATTTGTACTGTACGTATTATTATAATACAGATTCATAGAGGTAAAGTAGTATGGTTAATAAACAACAAAACCAGTCAAAACACGACCGGGAGGAGGAAGAAGACGAGGAAGAAAACTTAACAACAAAAAAAAAGGGAAAACAACAGCAAGTTTTACCCCAAAAAAAGTGACAAACCAAAGGGAAAAAAATAGGGGGACATGCAATTATTGTATTAACGCCTACTATTTTGAGGGACTCAAAAATAAGGTATTAAAGCGGGGTCAAATTTTTTTCCCCAAGTGTAAATTTTACTTTTTTTCCCTCTTTAAGCCCTAATAAATTTGCACGGTTGTTAAGGGAAAAAAAAATTTTTTTCCAATGAAGGGAAAACATGTGTGGGTACAAACCCACCCAGATTTGAAAGCATATGGCAATAATATAGGGGTTGTCCTTCAAAGAGAAATTTAGCATTAAAAAACTTGCAAAATTAGGAAGGTTGAGTATAGTAAAGAAAACGAAGAGGGGGACAATATCCAGCCCTCATCCCCCAACCCTGGGTTTTACCCCATAAAACTAGAACACCTTTTTAGATGCTTCCAAAGTCTTGGACTGTCTTACTGCTTACAATAAAAATTTTAAAATAAAAAAATCATAAATACAAAAAACGCAATAATAAAAACTTACTTTGAGTTCAATAAAACATTGAAAGAACTAAAGCTTAAAAAATTTTAATTAAAAAAAAAAGCTGACAAAGGGGGGGCAACAGGGGTTGCGGATGAAACCTAACGTTAAACAATTTGAATAAAAACTTGGGGATAAAAAACATATCGAAGTTTAATGGGCCCCCACCGGGCCATTAAAAAAAGAACGGAGAAGGACTAAAGAGGGAGTTCCCCTTGGGGGCAATTTACGACAAACAATTTGAGTACTTGCAGTAAAAATTCCGCTGCCCCAAATAAATATGGTGCCCCCAAGGGTACACAAGGGAAATTTTCCCCCCATTTTAGCCCTATTAATCTAGAACAACTCTTTAAATGAGCGTTTAAATAATGGTTGGAAAAAAGTATTTACAGCCGATTGTCCAAAAAATAGGGGTTTCTTTTTAAAATACCAATCTGTTTTACCACCTGATAAATAGGGAAGGGAAAAAAGAAAAAAAAACACTTGGGGGGGTTTGATGTATAAGCCTATACTCAAGTTGCCCCCGATCTAACATAGTTCTTTTTCTTTTTTCTTAAGCAACAAAATTTCCTATAGCGAAGGTTTAAATTTAGTTTATTTTGCTGCAAAAGAATACCTACTAAAGTACAATTATTTTAAATTTTCAGAGACATATTATCTTCAATTGGGGGGCTCCAATGGGGCAACTTCCTCGCCTTCTCTTCCCAATTTTGAAATGGCTTGGTGGGAACACCACTAATATACAATTTGGACAACCCCCTACGTGACGATCCTGGGTAGGGCGTACATCGACACCTCTTGATTTTTGGGGGTCGCGATGTAGCGTCATACAGTCCTTCAGGATACATTAACGAAAACCTTTAATTTCATTTTACAGAAATTTGGGAAATAAAAATACCCTTTCCCTTTTCTAATGTGTTTTAGGGGGTGATCACACTGGGGTAAAGTTAAAACCACCATGACGGGAACCCAAAAATTCAGGAATACTTCCTAAAGGATGCTGCCCTTCTCCCCCCTACAATTACAGCTATTCCCTATGGAGAGTATGTCAGGGCTAGAAGAACATGTACCTGAAAAAGACTGGTATGAAAAGGGAAAAAATTTATGACAATTACCCAAAAAAGGGGGTACACCCAAAAAAATGCTAAGCAAAGCAAAAAAAAAATTTAGACCAAAACACAAGAAAAAATTCTATGCTAAGGAAATCAAAAAAAGGCCAGGCAATTAAAATGACATTTAGTGTTTTCTACACAAAACAGCCAAGACTTTAAAGCATTAAAAAAATTCTTTATAAAAATTTGAATTTCTTTAAGCAGGACCCTGTAATTTTCTAATATTATAGACAAAAGGGGTCAAATGTGTACCCAGAAAAAAAAAACATTGGGGTAGCTGATTTCCCTGCATTAATCCCAGAACCACACAAAAAAATTGGCTTTCATTAAAAGGTTTTTTTCCCTTGGCGGCATTCGCGTAACATGTGCAAATATGCAAAAAAAACAATACATTTAGCGACCCATGAAAAAAAGTACATATACATAGGGAAATTCTTTAAAATTGCGATAGCCACCTTAATACTAATTGAATGCACCTCCCCCGCAAAGTAAAATATTTGGGGGGTACACTTCGAAAAATTAAAGGGGGAGAATGCGGAGCACCTAACAGTATACGTAATAAACATGCAAACCTCAGGTCGGGAAAAAAATTTCCTGGGGAAAAAACATAATGGGGATTTCAAATTTAATTTTTTATGCTATAAAAGGTAAAAAACCGTAAACAAAAGTTTGGGGAAGCAAATTAAGATATAGGGGGCCTGGATATTAAACCCGGGGACTAGAGCTCCCCATATGCAATTATAAGACAGTCTGTTTTATATCAAGTCCCCTTTTAAATCCTTCTTATAGATGGGGAGTAAATAATTTACAATGTAATAAGGGACAGAATGTATTTTGCCCGTTTAAATATGCAAATACGATTATGTAGTTACGAGGGGGTCATCATTGTTTTATTTGAGTGTTCCTATTGGCTAAAACCTTTTGTTTTTAAACCCCGGGGAAATTTTTTCCCTTTTAAAGCTGTGCCCGAGCCCTTTCGCTCGAAACCGTAAGCTAGGTTACCCCTGTTTTTGCCCTTTTGGTTTTACTGCTGCAACATTGTTTTTGTATACAATAAAAATCTCTTCACATTACCGCTCCGGACCCCGTGAGTGCGACGCTATTTCAGAGCGGTGCAGTTTCGCCCTTTTTGAAGTCGTTATAAAAGGACCCACTCCCAAAATATATAATTTGTTGGTCCTTATTTTGATCAAAGAGCAAGAGGCATTGGTCCGGGCCATGCACTGCTCCCATTCTTCAGCCTCATCACAGAGGAGTGTAATTGAGACATGGAGAGGCAAAAACGCGCCCCAGGAGAAAAGATTCTGCTCCCCCTTCAAAAAGATTGACCAATTTCAGCAACACTTTTTCTTTCTTCAAGGGCGTAAAGAGTCTGAGGCAAATTTCCTTTAACCCCCGAATTGTTGAGATGTTTCCCCCCTTGGGCCCCGCTTTTCCCCCAAACCCCAATTTGTGGAAAGGGTTTTCAGCCGGAAATAAGAGATCAGATTTAAATTTATTTAAACTCTGTTGTGAATTTCGCCATTAACCTTATTAGGACCACAAGTTGTGCAAAGTACTGAAACGTTGAACATGTGCTCAAAGGGAAGAGATGGCCTCGTTTAGTGCATTCAAAAAAAATATTTTCAAGACATTTTATGTTCGTCCTGAAATTTCAGCCAAAAGTGAAATATCCCAACTCTTTGTGATTAGTGTGTGTTTGTGGTGTAATAGATAATAGATTATATATTATTTATATATATATAATTATATTTAAAATTATATATATAATAATGTTCCCAATGGGGTATTTTCCCCCG
>JAODAL010050922.1:0-27047 GCA_025379985.1 Phyllomedusa bahiana | reverse complement strand
CAATTGTATATTTTTGGGAAAAAATGTAATTTTTATTTTTTATATAAACTACGGGAAAACATGTCTTGAAATTTCAAAGCAAAAAAAAAATTGTATTTTTTTGCAGTAATGAGAAAAAAGCAGTGCTGTCAAAACCCAATAAGAAAACAAGTTCTATTTATTCAGAAACAATAGACTAATTTTTTAAGTCAAGGGGTTCGAAATCAGTATTTGGTGGAAAAACCTTGTTTTTTATCACAGCTTTCTCGTCTTGGATGTTTTCCCCGTTTTTTTACATGTTTTGGGTGACCTTATGCCACCCCGGAACAAAAAGAAGCAGTTCTTCTTTTTTTGGGGTTGTGATTCCATTTTCCTTTGATTACTTTCCCAATGTGAGTGCGATTTTTAGAAAATGTGAAATGGAAAAGATATTTGAGAGCCCCATAGGTATGTAAACAGTGCAATGGTCCGATGAGCCCCTATGAACAAAGACTTGACTTGGCGGGGTATTTTGGGGGGTGAGTTTTTGTAAAAGCCATAAACTATCTTTTACAAAGATCACTTTGTAGGCAAAAGGATGGACATTTTGCAATGATCATGCGAGCAAGCTCCCCCCTTTGCAAAAAAACAAAACAGGGGGTATCGTCCCTCCTTTGGAGTATATTATCCGTGAAAATCTAACCAGATCAGAGCGGTATTCAACTTAAGGGCCAAGCATTGTGACATATCTCTGAATAACTTTCTCCTCACTGGTCCAGATTGCTGAGATTTATCATGTTCCATAGTTTTATTGTATGACAAGATCACAGAAATTACCTCCGATTTCTATGGAACCGAGACAAAAGACTTGCAAAAAAATAGTTGAAAATCCATGAAAATGCATGTCTTCGGTTCAGTATTTTAAAGTGTTTTTCCATGAACAATGTAACGTGAGAAAAGGATCCCTAGAGCAGCCCCATTTTCAACTTAAAACCAGTAAATGGATCATGGCTGTGGGGTTGGTGTGCCTAAAAAGGCCCAAAAATTGAGGGTTTTTCCCAAAAAAATCCGTCATTTTTTTGGCAAACCCTGTTTCTACCTTTTTATACGGAATTATCATGAAAGAGTAAAGCACCAAGGCAGACATTTCTCTTAAGGTGCTTTAAGAGCTGCAGGCTTTTGGATAGTAGGTGCAAAAAAAACAAATTGGATGTGTTCGGGTCATGGACTATCACTGCATGCAGCACCAGAGGTGATTATGTGGACAGTAAACAATAGACAGCATTGTTCACATGCATGAGTATACTTGCTATACACATAGAGGTAATAGAATCCATGGACACTTCTAGTATCACAAATGCTTTAAGAGGCTTTCTTGTCATCAGAGGACCAGTAAAGTAACTGAGATCTGATTGCGAAACCAACTTCACAGGTTCAAGTCAAAAATTACAAATACATTCTAAGCCAGTTAAGGACTACCTGAAGGATGATTAGCATCACCCATAAAATACTAGCCTCTATGCTCATGGACTCTTCTTTTCAAAATTCACCCATGAGGCTTTAACCACTTTACTAGCTAAGGTCTCTGATATTGTCAACTCAAGATCTCTTGTTCCTGTGTCTACGGATCCAGAATCTCCTGATATCCTCACTTCAGCTCCTCTTGGAGAAGCTGGAACTATTCCAAGTCCACCTAACAAATTTATCATCTTCAATTTATATAAAAAGCAGTGGAAACATGTTCAACATCCGAAATGCTTCTGGACCAAATAAAAAACTGGTTGATATAGAGTTTAAATACTTACTTTCCATGTCTGGGTACTTGAGCAGGTAGAGTAAAGCATATCTCAGGGTTGTGCTTGTTGTCTCTGTCCCAGCAAAAAAGAGGTCAATGACCGTTCCAAATAAATTATCAAAATGGAATTCAGTTTTTGCATTGTTCTTCTCCTGTAATGTCACAACAGAACTTCTCTATTATATATCTCTTGTAAGTGCTGTGATTGATCAATGTTAGATTGTTCCACAGTGGGTATGGAAAGTATTCAGACTCCTTTACATTTTTCACTCTTTGTTCCATTGCAGCCATTTGGTAAGATCCAAAAAGTTAATTTTTTTGCTGATTAATGTACATTCTGATTCTGTACATGATGATAGTTGTGTGCTCTGACATGCACTGTGAGCTATGAGGTCTTATATAGACAGGTGTGTGCCTTTCCTAATTAAGCCCAATCATTTTAATAAAACACAGCTGGACTCCAATGAAGGAGTAGAACCATCTCAAAGAGGATCAGAAGGAAATGGACAGCACGTGAGTTAAATATGAGTGTCACAGCAAAGGATCTGAATACTTATGACCATGTGATATTTCAGTTTTTCTTGTTTAAAAAATTTTCATTTTTATTTTTAATTAAATTAGAATTAGTTTTATATAGAATGTTATACGTCACCTCCTCCATCTTTATTAGGAAACAATCAATGAAGTCACGGGGACAGTTTGGGTCAAGTGTTTCTTTGTGACTCTTCAAGGACTCTGCGACAAAGTCTTTCAATTTCTCAAGATTTGAAAATATCTTTTGGTGGGGTCCAGGAAGAAAGTGCATAGTCTTGGGAAATATGTTGAGAAGCTAAAAACAGGGGAAAACAAGAGAGTATTTATGAAAAGTCCTTCAAAATAGATATTGTTGTTTGTATTTGATACTAAGACGTAAGCCCACATGCAGAACACGTATAGATCTAGCAGGGACACACTGTACACAAATTAACTCATGGTAATGTACCAAAGGTGCAGAAGCATTACCTTATTTCTAAGGATTGCCCAGAGGAGGCAATGTGGACACATTGGTATCTGCTCTCCTATGGGTCTTTGATTTTACACTATGACAGCTCTACCTAGTGGTATAATAATAGTATACTAATACACTCTTATGCTGCTCCTAGAGCTTTAGCAAGATCAATGTTTTTATGTCCAGTGATAAAATATGAAACCGGGACAAACCTGATTACATACAATTTGATTTTATACATAAGATTCATGCAATATACTATGAAGTTAAGATAGATTCACCACTATACCATGAGTAACAGTATATAAAACGTTAACTTACAATTCCCCAAGCGGAAGACATAAATAGAAATATTTCTTTTAACAAGGTGAGAAGTGTCCTAAATTTGACATCTTCATAGTCAAAACGTTCCCCAAACACAACTGAGCAGATTACATTAGAGACCGCCAAGGTCAGCAGATTTGTTGGGTCAAAGGGGGTGCCTGAAAGGAGAGCAATGCATATTTCAAGAGATATCCCAAACATATTTATTAGCTTTAAACATAGAGACATGGGTAAATAAAGATTATTATTACCAAATACATTGCTGTTCTGATTTTTTTTAATTTCAGACTTAGAGCAGTTCTTATCTCCTTCTTGATCACACAAGCTTTTCTGGTTATCAACCACCTCTCTCTGCTCTAGTAGTCCTAAATTGATGATGATCTATCTAATACATAGCAAACAATGGAGTTGTGCCAGTAAACTTGTATATCGTATGGTGGTTGATAGACATACTGTATATTGCGAATCCATAGATGCAAAATATACCACCAAAATTATTAAGCCTATTATTAGACTGCAGTGTGTGACCAATACACTACAGACACACTACAAATATGATTTAAAAGGCTAATACAGTATCTCACAAAAGTGAGTATACTACTCCCATTTTTGTAAATATTGTAATCTATCTTTTCATGGGACAACACTAAAGATATTACACTTTGATACAATGTAAAGTAGTCAGTGTACAGTGTACATTTTTGTGCTCTCAAAATAACTCAACACACAGCTATCAATGTCTAAACCTCTGGCAACAAAAGTGAATACTTTCCTAAGTGAAAATGGACAAATTGTACCCAATTTGCCATTTTCCCTCCACAGTTTCATGTGACTCGTTAGTGTTTGGTGCTTCTCGCAAGTTGAGTTTAGTGAAGATTTTGGCTCTATGTAGATGGTCAAAGAGGTCTGAGAACCAGTTCTTGATGGTTATTTTATTTAAGCCTCAATCATCGATGCAGTAATGAAGAGATCCATCCTTCTCTTCTACAAAGAAAAATCAGTCACTGGCAGGAGAAGATGACTTTCAGATAAAGCCCTTTTGCAAATTCTCCTTTATATAGGCTGACATGGCTTGGGTTGCGGGCACAGACAAGTGGTACTGTCTACCTGGAAGAGGCATCATGCCAGGCATAAGATCTATTGGGCACTGATAGGGCCAATGAGGTAGAAGAGTCTCTGCTTGTTTCTCACTGAAGACATTAGCAAATTCTTGGTACGAGTTGGAAGGCCCAGCAGCAGGATTGAGGGTGTAGATAGAGAAATGGGTTGCATCAGGCAAAGAAGTGTGAGACACCATGAATGGCACTGTTGCACCCAGCAAATCACTTCACCCATTCACCAGTCCAGTACAAGAGCATGGAGCTGCAGCCAGGGGAGGCCCAGGAGAACTGCAGAGTTAGAATGCATCATCGCAAGGAACAATATCTTCTCTCTGTGGAGTGCTCCAATCTGAAACCACAGAGGTTCAGTAAAAGATTGAATGGTGGCCTTTAAGCGTTCCCCATTAATGGAAGAAATACCAGAGGCTTAACAAGAGGAATCACAGGAAGACGACATCTGGTGATCATAATAAATTTAATAAAATTTCTTGCAGAACCAGAATCCAGTAAAACAGAAACTTGAAACTTGGCCGAGCACGACCGGCATGGTCAAATGAGAAAAGGATGCATCTTCACCTAGGACTGCCTCTCCCACAAAACCTTGGTGCTGAAGTTACCTAGACAAACTGGACAGTCTTACAGGATGAGCTTGGCTACAGCAATACCAGCAGACATTCTGGAGACATCTGCGAGTGCGGTCTTTCTCAGACACATTAGCTCTCCCCACTTGCATGGGCTCATCACAAGGGAACATTGGTGAAGGCAGTGGAGGCCTCTGGAAGATGGGGGACTAGTCGGGAAATTTTCAGAGTCCCCGGGAAAATTCCCTGCTGAAGAGCAGAGCCAGGTGTTTTCCGGGAAAAAAGGATGTCAGTTCTTGAAGCAAGATGAATGAGGTTATCCAGAGAGGTTGGGAGGTCCCGGCCAGCGAATTTTTCTTTAATTCTACCAGCATCACCTTCTCAAAAGGCCCATAAAGAGCTTGTTATTCGGGCTAGTCAGGTAACACTTTCTAAACTCTATAGCATATTGCCCCACAGTAGAATCACCTTGATGTAGACAAAGCAGCGATGAAGCAGCAGAGGAGGCATGCCCAGGTTCTCAGAAAATCTTGCAGAATTCATCTAAGAAATGTGTAGGTTGAGCTTCAATGGGTCCCCTCACTCCCAGGGGGGAAAAACAAAAGGCACCTGGGCTGGTCATGGGGAAAATGGTGCACCACCTTTTCCCAGGTGAAGGTACAGGGGTTTTGGGGAAATCCAGAAACCCCTTGATATTCCTAGCGTCAGTGCGGGAGAAGTTTACGTAACAACTGGAGGCAGAGTGACCACAGGCACGGAAGCAGGTGCAGATGGTAGTAGATGGGCAGCAATGTTTTGCAGTATATTGAACAGCTGTTCTTGACGGGGGCCCCTTGGCGTTCACTCAACGCAATATCCAAGATCGACAGGCCCCCGTGGGGGATCCATCCCAGTTTTGCTGTCCCCGTGTAGAAATGGATCCTGTAGATCACTGTGAGAGATAACTAATGAACTATGCCAGTGAGCGAAGTCTAAATAGCCCCCCGGTGTTCAGCAGATCCTGCCGCAAAGCAGGATGCTCTTCGCTGTGGGAGACTCCCAGGTCACTACCCCTGATGTGGCCACTGGTGGTGACTAGTGTTAAGCGATTTTTATCGACAAGTTGAAATCGGCAAGGTTTTTAGGGTGATCAAAATTTCCAGATCATGGATAATAAGGTTAAAATCTGAGCATCACTATTAAGATCGCCCCTTTTTCGGTGCTTCCTGTAATTTTGGCGGCCAGAAAAATAGTTTTCAAAAATAGGCAGGGTGAGATGTGTGTGTACGTTTCATGACTGGATGTTTTATGGTTGCGTTGGGAAAAATCACATGACCTGTTTTACATGAAAGGTTTTTTTTTAGCTAGGTTTTTCAGCTTCTTTAAAGGGAAGGCCGCGCTCTCTTGTGGCAAAAGTCAGCAAATTTTTTCTTTTTTTAGGGGAAAACCCTTCTTTTACTGTTTTCCCTAATTTTTTATATTGGTTTTAAGATTTTATTAGTTACTAGAAAATTTTTTAAACACATCTACCCCTGGTTAAATTCCGGCGGGGGGGGAAAAAGGGGGTGGGGCCCCCGCGGGCGAAACACAGACAACTTATTATAAAGGAATACTGGTTTTAAAATTTAAACCAAGACTTAGTTAACATTTAGGTGGAATTTCTTTATTATTAACAGTTTTTTGCTTTTGAAAATTTCCTGGATATTCAGCTAATTTTTTTGGGTTTTCACTTTATTTCTGTAACTGCACCCCTTGTTAGGGCAAAATCCCTTTTTTTTTCAGTAAAAACATTTAAAAATATGTGTTATTTTAATTTTTCCCATTAAACCCTGTACTGTTGAATTTTATCACCTTGATTTTAAAATCATCCAGCAAACTTGTGTAGCAAGTTGTTTTTGGCCAAAAAATACCGTTTTTTTTCATAGAAAAAATAACAGTTACTTTTTTTTTTGACTTTGCACACCCAGATTTTTATTGAGCAGCTTCCACGAAAATCTTAAAAAAGCAATTTATTTTCACCAAGGTGAATGAAGGTGAAAAATTCCCGTGTATATACGAAAACAAAAAGTTGTGTTTTTTTTATTTTCCCACACCCGCATTTTTTCATTGACGCGCCAGTAAATTTTAAAAAACAGCAATTTATTTTACCACGGTAAATTGAAAGGTGCAAAAATACGTTTTATCAAAATTTAAAACGTTACGTGTTTTTTACTTTTGAAACCCCCCAGATTGTTCATTGAGCGCATCAGAAAATCTTAAAACAGAATTCTTTTTCACCCAGGTAAATTGAAAGGTTTCAAAAATTCCGTTTATTTACAAAAATAAAGTTCGTGTTTTTTTGACTTTGCACACCCGTTGTTCATTGAGCGCCACGTAAATTTTTTAAAAACGCTTTCTATATTCACCCGGTGAATTGAAAGGTGCAAAAAAAAAAGTTTTTTCCAAAAAAAAAAACAGTTAGTGTTTTTTGACTTTTGCACACCCAGCATTTTTCTTTGAGCGAATTCGAAAATCTTAAAAACGCAATTCTATATTCACCACGGGGAAATTTGAAGGTGCAAAAATAGTTATTACAAAAAACATAACATTTTGTTTTTTTTGACTTTTCACACCAGCATTGTTTTGGCGCATAAGAAAAATTTTCTTAAAACAGAATTTCTATATTACCACGGGATTGAAAAAAGGTGCAAAAAATACCGTGTATCATACGAAAACAAAAAACAGTTAGTGTTTTTGATTTTTGCACACCCGAATTTTTCATTGCGCAGCTCACGTAATTTAAAACACAATTCTATATCACCACAGGTGAATTGAAAAGGTGAAAAAAATACGTTTTTTATACAAAACAACAGTTACGTGTTTTTGTTTTTTCAACCAGGTTTGTTCATTGAGCAGCATAAAACGTAAATTTAAAACGCAATTTTATTCCCCCAAGGGTAAATTAAAAGGTGCAAAAATCCGTTTTTTTCCCCCAAAAATAACATTTAGTGTTTTTGACTTTTGCACCCAGCTTGTTATTGACCGCACCCAGAAAATTTTAAAACAGCAATTCTATATTCACCAAGGTAAATTTGGAAAGGTGCAAAAATCGTTTATTATCCCAAAACATAACAGTTACGGTTTTTTTTGACTTTTGCACCCCCCGCATTGTTCTTTGACGCAGCTTTACGTAAATCTTTTAAAACCCACAATTCTTTATTCACACAGGTGATTGAAAGGGCAAAAAAAAACCTTACCCCAAGGGAAAAAACATTCTTTAAAAAAATTTTGTTTTTTGATTTTGCACCCCCAGTTTGTTCTTGACCCCCAAATCCACGTAAATCTTAAAACAGCAATTCTATATTCAAAACGGTAAATTTGAAAGGTGCAAAAAAAAAAAGTGTTTTTACAAAACAAAACAGTTAGTGTTTTTGACTTTTGCACACCCAGCATGTTATTGCGCAGAATCACGTAAATCTTAAAACAAATTCTAATTCCCAAGGTGAATTGAAAGTGCAAAAAAATACCGTTTTTTATCCCAAAAATAACAGTTACGTGTTTTTTGACTTTTGCACACCCATTTGTTCATTGACGCGCATAAACTTTAAATTTAAACAGCAATTCTATTTTCACCAAGGTAAATTGAAAGGTGCAAAAAATCCCGTTTATTATACCAAAAATAAATTTTCTGTTTTTGACTTTTGCACCCCAGATTTTTTTTTTAAAGCAGTTCCATTTCCCTTTATAACAGCAATTTTATTCCCACGGGTGAATTGAAAGGTGAAAAAAAAAGTTTATTATACCAAAACATAAATTTACGTGTTTTTTGACTTTTGCACCCCCAGCTTGTTCTTTTGACGCGCACCAGTAAATTTAAAAAACAGCAATTTTTATTCCCCCACGGTGAATTAAAAGGTGAAAAAATACCGTTTATTATCCCAAAACTAACAGAACGTTTTTTTTGGACTTTTGCCAGTCCAGATTTGTTGATAAAACCCCTTGCATTTAAAATTTAAACCCAGCAATTTTTTTTTGATTGAGGGATTTGAGATAGCTGGATTTGCCGTCTTTTAATAGAGATTTTCCAAAATTTTTCCATCCCTTCTAAAATTTTTTTTTATTTTCTAAAACATGAGCAAATGCGGGTGGTAAGCGAGCAAAGGGGGGGGTGACTGGGGTAGAGGTCGGGAAGGTGCTCCTTTTCCAGTGTGGCGACAAACAAATCCCAAGGGATCGTCGTTGCGGGGCGTCAGGCTGTCATGCGGGTCGGGCCTGTGAATCAAAGTAACAAACATCGTCGCCAATCTTCCTTCAGTGGTTAATGAAACTGCATCTAGCAGTTTACTCTCGTCCGCAGTCCGGCCAAAAGCCGTCATCGCATCATCAGCTCCGTCCAACATGAGCGCCCAAATGTCAATTTGTGTACCCCCCCACTGTGGATAATCCATTGTTGGGACCTCTTTTTTGACAAAATGCGGTTGGGGTCAAAAGGCATGTTAAAAGCAAAGGAGATTTAGTCTGCTCTGCCCCCGTTATGATCCCATCAAGGGGTAAAGGGAAGCGGTAAATCGGCAAAAATCCGGGCGGTGGGCAACGTTTGCAGTCCCCTTGTTGTAGCCGCGCTTTGGATGCAGAAAGTAGGACGCCCAAGACCGTGTTGTGGATGATGGTGAGACATTGCGGATCCCCCTGGTCTTTTCCGCCCCAATAACTTGGAGTATTATAAGGGGGGGGGAGAAACGATGGGTAGTGTCAAAAAAAAAAATTTTCCCCCAAAAAAAAAAAGGGGGAAAGCCCAAAAAATTCCCCAGCACAAAAGTTTCAGGCCCAAAACCACGTCCCCGTTATCGCCGTCAAAAAAAGGGCCAGGAACCCCTTTAAGCCTGGGCTGCTTTTACCAAGCCTGATTCACCCCGGTGTCTTGCCGCCTTTGCCGTAAAGATAAGTTGAGGCGAACCTTAAGTGGTTAACCACCACCAAATGTTGTCACAGCAGCGATTCATGGGTTTAAAAGGGGGAAAAACCTTGGCCAAAAAGGCCAGACCGAGGCGTGCTCCAACCAAAGTCAACCCTCGTCTTCCCCCTCCTCCTTTTCCCCCCACCACCCAAACGTTCCCCCAGCTGCCCCCTGCTCTCAGAGTCATGTGGGATCAGCCCCCGCTTCGCCTTTACCCTCGCCCCCGTACCACCAGCACCCCCAGAGACCATCCTCCCTTCTCCCTTCCCCCGTTTGGCCCGCAGCCCCACAGCGGCCCGCTAGCAGCCAGCCTTCTGTCTTCCCGGGGTTTTGGGGAAAAAGAAAAACTTTAACCCAAAACCCCCAAAGCCAAAAACCTGAATGTCGGGATTGCCAGGCTTTGGCCTTGGGAAAGTTGTTTCCCTTGGGGGGACACAAAGGGTTCCGCCCGTCAGGCCCCCGCCCGCCCCCTACAGATGCCAACAGGCATTTTTTGCCAGAAAAAACCGTCCCTGCCTGGCCCGCCATTTTCATCAAAAATTTAAGCGCGTTGTTTTCTCTGTGTCCCGGAAAAGTCCCTCTCACCCCCGCACCCTGGGCTGTAAGCACGGCCCAAAGGCCCCTATATCTCTGTGACAGCTCCTGGGTGAGCTGGGGTGGATGTTTGGGGGGGACGGTTTGGCTCCGGCCTTTCAAAAATGCAGGGGGGTGCAGGGCTCTTTCCCCCAAAAGGGCCTGGTTTGGGGATCCGTGCCAGGACACCCGGCCGTGTTGAATTAATCTGTTGGGGGCCGTCCAAACAAGGCAGGAGCTGTGGACGGCTTAAGAACGGCCGAGCGTGGTGGGTACAGAACCTTGTGCAGCAGGTGGTGTGCGTAACGGGGAAAAACGCTGCCGTCCCTTTTGTCGGAGGCTGGAGCAAATCCCCTTTCCTGGAAAATTTTTAACCCTTTTCGTCCCGAATTTAAAAGAGCTACCGGGTCGGACTGCCTGCTGAAAAAGGCTCGGGTTGAGTTGCCCTTCCCCGTTCGCACCCCGCTTCGTCCCCCTGGCTGCGTTGCAGCTCGTCGGCCTCCCCTCCCGTTCTTGTTGACGTGGCAAACACGTGGAATTCCCCTCCCATGCTCCAGCGATTGTGGGGAAACGCAATGAATTTCGCAGTACGAAGACACTGGCCCGACAAAGCAGCGGTGCGGACCCGGGGTGTTTAACCACCGAGAGTGGAGGAGGTGAAAGAGCTCTGCACCCTCCTTTCCCTTTTGAAGAAGCCACCAAAGGTCGTGGGACAAAGCCCCCGTCAGCTGGCATTGTGGTGTTTTTTATTCGGGGAAAGATGTTGGACACTCTGAAACAACGGGGCCCCCCAGCGACGGAGGAGGAGACGGACACAGATGCGGACAGGAGCCCTTTTTTTTCCCCTAATCCACAAGGCCCGACGTTTCACAATTTCATCGGTCTTCTTAGGCAGTGGTTCGGGGGCCAGGCTTTTGTGCAAGGGGGCATCAGCTTCAGGGTGCTTCTCAGGCAAGTCGGGCTGTGTTTAAGCATGTGCTGGAGGGCGGAGGGGGAGGGGAGGAGGAGGGATTCCTAGCCGATGTTACCCACGTCCCTGCCCTTTGGAAGAGGTTGGGAATTTTAGGGGAGGGGAAGATGAGAAGTCAGTTTGCTAGTGCCCCCCCGACCCCGAGGTTGGGAAAACAAGGGTCCATCTTCACTGAGTGCTTGGATGTCCATTTCCTCCAACATGATCCTGCATTAAGGGCCCTCAAAAAGAAACGTTATGGGTGGCCACCTCCCGGATCCCCGGGGACAAAACAAAAAATCGCACTTTCCCTTTCCCCACCCAAAAAGAGAGTAAAGCGGAAAAGGAGACCTTTCTGATTGACAATGGAGACATCTGTTGCGTTTCTTCCGTTCCCCAAATTCAAGTGGAAAACATCGCGACGTGACGCAGTAGAGTGCCCAAATGGGGTACGGCGCAGCAGGAAGGGGCGGGAAACCAAGGGTGACCCCTTTGGGAATCTTTGTTTACCACTCACCCCGCTGCAATGCGGGGCCCCTTCCAACACACGAGATCAGCTTAGATCATGGTGCCGACATCGCGTCTCAACACCGATGTTTTTGCTGTGTTGGGCCCCAAAAGATTTTTGGGATCCAAAAAGGACGAAGGCCCCAGCTGGCTCGTCACGCCCCTATAGGTGTTGTCCTGCCCAGCAGCCGCGTCAATTGAGCGGACCTTCAGCCAGTGGAGGAGTCATTACAGACAAACGCATCCCCTTTCCACAGATAATGTGGATCGTTTTATTTCATCAAGAGAATCAGGCATGGATCTCTGATGATGTTGTGGCCCCAATTGCCGAGGGCAAGATTAGTTGTCGGGTTTCTTCACTTCCCTTTTTAAACAAAATGGGCCTCTTGAAAATTTTTTTTTTTTAAGATCATTTCTTACTGCAAATTTTTTTCTTTTTTTTTTTCCCCTTTTATTCTCTTTTTGTGTGAGGAGACTGTAAAAGACGCAAAATTTCATGAAAACCGTATTCCTTTTTTCACTTTATTTAGAAGTTTTTGCTTTTTCAATGGTTTTGAGGGCTTGTTTTTGAGATCAGCTATAATTATGGTCTTTGGAACAGAATGGGTTTAATGGGATTTCTCCCTCAAATTTTTAATAGTGGCTGGAAGTATTTTATAATTTTTTTGGGGTCATGTAGTGTGAGTTTTTAGCCCAAAAATCATGGTTTTGGAACAGAAAAAGTGGGGTTCAAGTGGCATTTCTCCCTCACAATTTTAAAAGTGGCGAGAAATAAATTTTTTTAATTTTTTGGGTCAGTGCTTTTGAAATGAGCGTATTAAAGGCCCATTATAAAAAAAATGTTGTTTCTAACGACTTTGTTCTTCACAATTGACCAAAATGGCTCAGGGTCATGCTTTGAATTTTTTGGGGGCATTTTGTTTGAAAAGAGCAAATTTTAAAGGTCCTATTTAAAAAAAAGTTGTTTTTAATAGCCTTTGTCTTCACAATTGCAAAATGGCTGGGTCATGTTTGAAATTTTTGGGGGCATTTTTCTGTGACATGAGCTTTTAAGGTCCTATTCTAAAAAATGTTGTTTTACGACATTTTTTTTACATTGTCCAAAAATGGCTCAAGGGTCATGCTTTGAATTTTTGGGGATTTTTCTTGGAATGCAGTATACTAGGTCCCATTTAAAAAATGTTTTTCTACCGACTTTGTTCTTACAATTGTCAAAAGTGGCTCAAGGGGGATTTTTGTGTAGAAAAGGAAAAGGGAGGACACTTTAATGGCACATATTTAAAATGGGTTGTTTTGCAAGTCTTTAAAAAAAGCTATCAATCCCGTATTGAGACAACCCCTTTAATACAATGAAAAAAAAAAAGAAAAAAAAGACATGGTGGGATTCCCTCCTATTTTAAAAATGCTTTTCTGAATTAAACTACTAAAAAAATTGCATGTACAAAATAGCTGGGAAAAAACATTCCCCGAAATTTTTCAAGGGAGGTACAAAAACTTTACCAGATGTAGGTTATTCGGGGGGGACATGGAGTTGGGGAGGACGGAAAAGTACAGAGACTTTTTTCCCCCGCCCTTTTAAAAAAGAGAAAAAAAAATGCCCAAGCAAAAAACACCGGGTGTAACAGGGGCGTTTTTCCCCCAGTTTTCCCAAATAAAACTCAATTGGGCCCACTATACGGAGGGGAAGCGTACCCAGTTTGATGGTTTGAGGAGGTGGGTTTACACTTCCGTTCCCCCTGCTTCAGACGACGTTTTTGTTTCTGCGTCATCGGGGTTTTTTAACCGCGTGTTAATAATGACGGACGCCGTGGGCTCTCACCGCACCCCCCTGTAACTCCCGGGCCTGGGTATGCTTGGCACAGGGACAGTTCTAGTCAATGCCGTTCAAATAAAATGGGGTTTAAAGATCCTTTTTCCCGGGATTTGTAAATTGGGGTGACAGGTTTAATGGCATACTGTGGCCAGGAAGGGACAGTAATTTTTCCAGTTCAAAATAAAATGGTGGTTTTAAAGCCCCCCTTTTTTGGCACTTTTTTAAAAATGTGGTCAGAAAGGGTTTTAAGGTCATTCTGCGGTTTCAGGGGGCGATTAGTTAGTGTCCCGTTCAATAAAAGGGGGGGTTTAAAGACTTTTTTGCGGCACTTTTAAAATTGGGGGGCTGCGGTTTGGGGTCATGCTGCGTTCCGGGCGGGATATTCAATTCCCGTTCAAATAAAAATGATGGTTTAAAATATACTGCCTTTTGGACTTTTTAATTTTTGGGTGATGAGGTTTAAGGGTCAGGTGTGGCAAGCAGGGTAGTGAATGGTCTGGCTTTTTTTCTGTGACTTTTATAACCTTAAATGTGTTGCTGATGTAGGCAGTTCCCTTTGATGTTGTGGATGTTAATTTTAGCTTCTCCCGCCCGTTTGGGTGTAATAATGAAGGTGTTGTTGCTCTCCATAGACTTTAATGGTAAACGCTCATAATCGATGCCACTATCGAAAAACCCTTTCATGCGGCCGATATCACTACGTCGATCTCGATAGCCAAGCAAAGCTCAAAATTGTGGGGACGCAAAAAGGGGCAGTGTGGTAAAGGGTGCGCTGAGTGTGCAAAGGGGCAGGAGAGGTGGAAAGAGTGGGGCCCGGGGAAAAGCAAAGATAAAAATAATTTTCCCCTAAGTTAAAATTTTATAATCTTGGGGTCGAGCCCAAAAAGGGAAAAATCCCGCAAAGGGGCGGTAAGCATTTTTCAAAATAAAAGTTCAAAATTACCCGGGTATTTAAGAATGAACATGGTTTTGAGGGGAAAATTCCAAAAATTATTTTTGGGTACCAATTAAACAATGGATGGCATGTAATGTAGTTTTGCTATATTCCACTATTGCACACAGTTAGGCACTACAAGCTGTTGCACCACATTTCTCCAAAACACACTGTTTATCCAAAAATCTACAGGAGTTTTAAATGACAAATGTAGATTTTTTTTGCTTACATGCAACTATTTTTGCTTTGATAATGAATAATGTATGCAGATTTTAGGGGCCTGATGGGATTTAAGTTCTCTCTGTCACTGGTGAATTATATATGGCATGGTGGGAGGAGATGTGTATCTTCACCACCACTAATCCATTTTACAACAATATACAGTGGTATGGGTGATACATTGACGACCTATTATTACCTTGGGGATGTTTTATCCCTTAGTTACTTTACCAGCCATGTGAATAGCAAACAGTATCGGGTATCAGAAAAAGTTTTTTTTCACCCAGGTGGGCAAAACATGCAATGTGTTCCAGTTTGCTAGCAATAAAAATAGTTTTTTGTTTTTACTCGAATAATAACAGGAAGCTTGCTATCAATTGCTTTCTCAATTGTAATACACAACATGCAGTTTAGGTTATAAGATGCACTATGTGTGATATCTGCTATGTGGGATGTACAACCAGAAAAATAAAAACAAGAATTGCTGAATACACAGCAGATATCACTTACAAATAAGAAAACATATCAGGTAGGGCACGTTATTTTATTCATAATCATCAACAAAATGTACAACACTTTACCTTTTTTCGCTATTGAACAGGTAAAAAAAACAACAAGAGACGAAAACTGGAAACAAAGGGTTCTCATGAGAGAGGTCTTTTGTATCCTTATTTATCATGTTTAACTTTTTTTTTTTGTATGATTTGTAAAATGGCAAAAATGGGTAATATTTAGTACTTTTTTCACATTTTTAAAACTTAGCTTTTTATGCTTGTGTTTTTAGTCCTGGGGTAATTGACTACAGGAGGGCAAGGGGTGGGATGGTTGTGATTGCTTGTGCACTATGTACGTAAATATTAGAGAATAACATGGAGGGAAAGGCATGGACAGCACATCCTCACATTATACGTTGATTTACTGCTTCATCAAAAAGTATACTAAGAACCTCATGTTCATTTATGTAAATGTTTGCTGAGAAGCAGTAAATCAACGTGTAATGTGAGGATGTGCTGTCCATGCCTCTACCTCCATGTTCAAGTATTGGAGAATAGCATTAAATTACAGCTGTCCTGTAATACTCTGCCTCATGCAGGATACATAGGATCAGTAAGATAGCAGTCCGAGGGGCCCTCCTGCCACAATGACAACCAATTGGCACATGATCATGGCTAACTAGGAGGGGGAATGCATCACCCCTTTCTGTATAAATGTCTAGATCCTGCCTTCACATTGACTGTGGCATCTAATTGGTAAACAGCCAGAAATGGAGTTATCTCTGGTCCTGGCTGAGGTAGGCATATGCCAGCTATAACCATCTTTGGTTCCTTGGCAAGTAAGCCTGCTCTATACTCTTGTACTAATGGTTATGACACAACTGTATATCATATTTCAGGAAGGCGTTAAAGAGATTTTAAAAAAAACATGGCTACTTTATTTTTTTAAAAAAGGACCTCTTCTGTATTTAGAATGTGTGCGGTATTGTATATCAGCCCCATTCACTTAAACCAGACACAACCTATGAACAGATGTGTTGTGGTTTCAGGAAGAAAGTAGCTATATTTTTCTAACCATATGCAATCCTCTTAAGAAGACATGATGTTCCCCCAATTAGACCCAATCACTAATATGCAAGATAAGCCTGCATCTTTGAAATTCACATCTCCAGTTTTTGTTGATCATTTAGGGCCACATGTATGAACCTGTTTAGGTCTAAAACTCACTATTTTGCCCATAGGTTACTATGGGCAAAAGAGTGAATTTTAGACCTAAACAGTTTTATACATGTGGCCCTTAATGGCTATTATTCTGCGTATGTTTGCTCACCTCCATTTTTCTTGATCTCCTCATTTAAGTACTGCGCTTCCTCTTGTATACGTTCTTCAATGCTTCTCTTCCCCATTCCAAAATTTCTCAGAGTAGAGAGAGAAAATCTGCGCAACTGTTTCCATCTCTCACCATTGGTCAGTATCACTCCTGATAATATATAGTATGTAAAGAAATAGATATAGTTATACATAATAGACATAGAAGATCTGATGATGAATAACTCTCAGGAAAACAGTCATGAAGCACTTGGATAGAATCTTCAAATGAAGAGATGAATCCTACCTACAGTCAATTTGTACAATCTGCAGTATTTTCACTAGTGACATATGGTTGTGAAGTTTGGACAGTAAGAAAACAAGACAGGAAGAAAATTCATTCCTTTGAATTATGGTGTTGGAAAACAGTGCTACATAGGCCATGGATGGCTAGTAGAACAAACAAATCTGTACTGGAAGACATTTAACCTGAATTTCCTTTGGAGGCCCAGGTGACAAGACCATGAATCTCAGACTTTCACATTATGCCAATGGAAAGACAGAGTTAGAGAAAGACATTATACTTGGCAAGTTAGAAGGTCAACGAAAAAGATGAAGACCAGCAATGCATTTACATATCAGAAACATATATGGAGACCAAACTCTAGTTAGCCACCTGATTGAAAACTGAACATTGTTCAGAACATCTATCCACAGTCACTGTGAGTCAATATCGATTCAATGACATTTGATCGCTGTCATTGGACTAATCACAGTTGGCCTTCTCACCAACAATTAACCATCAGTGAGAGGTTTAGCATTAAAAAAAAAAAAAATAAATATTTCATCTCAGTATACTTTTCATATGCTCCGGATTCTCCGTTGTTGGCTTCAGCATAAAAATAATTAAAACATAAAAGGTCAATCTTTAGGATAAATGTAGATGATCTGGAGCGTAGTTAAAACCAAGTCAAGAATATGGAACAGCATACAAATTAGTAGGTCCTGGCTTACGCGTTTTGAACCCTTTGTGGATTCTTGGTCACAGCATCTTTACACCTGCACTACACCCATTAAAATCAAGATCATTGAACCAATCAGGTTTATTCTAATCAACAAGCTATGAACTAAATAAATAAAAAAACATCTGTAAAAAAAATCCCAAAGCTATAAAATCATACTCAAACCACCCTATTATTCAAAATATATTAAATCATCTTTGTAATTGAGACCTTTTGGTATACGGGTATTGAGCTCCAGAATCCAATGTCTATCTTCGTTGTAACAGATATCTCCAGTGTCCACCTCTTTTGGGTTTCTCATCCCTTTCAAGACCAAAGAATTTAAATGTTTGGAGCTCGCCTCCATGAACTTCAATGAAATGTGATGCTGCTTCTGATATCTGTGTTTGTTTTTTATTCATACTATTTTCATGTTCTGCAATGCAAATTTTAAATTTTTGAATTGTGCAGCCCACATATCACTGCAACTAGGACAACAAATCATGTAGACTTTATTATTTGCATTACAGTTTATAAATTCTTTAACTGGTCATTTTTTCAGTATTTTGTTTTATAAAAATGTTCAGCTTTTTGGTATAAGTGCACATATTGCACCTTACCCCTTTACACATAAAAATGCCCTTTTGTGACAGCCATATTTTTTAATTATTTTCATAAATGAAAAAAACTTGTAATAGCATATTTGCTAGTGTTTTATTTTTCTTCGCTACCCACTTTGTTTTACCTTCTGTTATGTTCAGCAATGTATCATCTTGCTAAAGGTTAGGGTTTTTTTTTTTTTTTCAAAAACACTGCTACATGCAGATCCAACTCTATTCTCTTCTGTTTGTTTTTTTGTTTTTTTTACCTTTATTTTCCTGTAGAAGGAGAGACACCTGGGCTTTGCTTGTTTTTCCTCCTGTCACCCAATTTGTAAACCCTTTGTTTTAACCTATCATTAACGTTTTCCTATACATATTAAAATCCTCTTCCCTTGAACATTGTTGGGCCGCGATGCACTCGCACTGATGTGCCAGCTGGCCCTTCTCACTTACTCCGCTCTTGCACGGTTCCCGTCTTCCGCTCAGGACCAGGCTGCGTGTCTCCGCTCTCTAGGGTGTGTGCATGCTGGCTCTCTGGGCTTTAAAGGGACAGTTCACTGGTGATTGGATAATGACCAGGCACTGACCCTACATTTTGCAGCCAGCCCTTTCCTCCTCTGCCAAGTATTGGTTTCGTTTAGGTGTTGTTGGAGTGAGAGTTTGCGCTATTCTTGTTATTCGGTGTACCAAACCTTCCTACTTGTTTATTCGGACCACGCAGACCTGAGCTTTCTGCCTCTCCCCGACCACGCTCCTGCCTGCCGATTCTGTACCACGCTGCACCCCGGCTGCCACTGCAAGCAAGTCGTGTCAGGGGTAACAACCTGGGTGTCTCCTGCTGCACAAGATCATCCGCCCTGTTGAAGGCTGTGGCGAAGATCGGGTGGGTCCTTATACTCCGTTCGCTGACGCTGCTTATACCATCGCTCATGGTGGTTTAGCAGATTCACTACTTCCATAACAAACATGCACTCCTTGCTCTTGTGTATTCCCTCAACAGGAAAGCGGCCATTGTGTGCCTAATATGGCAACTGTTTGTCTGCAATTTTGTATTACCAACGTTTGATTTTCTATGTTGGGTTGTTCTCACTGTATTGTTTTAACCACTGAAAATTATTGTCTGGGCTAAGCTGGACTCTGGCTGGAGGGTTCTACAGGCTGCAGCAGCTGATTCGCAACCCCACCCTGATACACTTGCTGCTGACAGCTCTGTGAGTGACAGACGCCCAGCTACTCCTGACAGGGGGCGTATTGCACCAGCCAATGGGAGGACCTGGAGGCAGCTCCAATCAGCTACAGGGGCGGTATTCAGGAATCCCATTTAAACTCCCTGAAGGCTGAGTGCAGCGCCTGTGATATTCCTGGTTACCTTGTGTTTCTTGTTCTTTGTATTGTGCTTTGCTTATCCGTATACCTGACCTCGGCCTGTTCTTCTGACTCCGGCTTGTCTCCTGATTTTGTACCTCGCTCCCGTTCGTGTTTGACCTCGGCTTGTTTACGTTTATCCCTCTGGTTCTGTTTTGTGGCTTTGGCGTTCCTATTTGATATTGACCCGGACTGTCTGACTATTCTACTTCCTCATGTCCCCAGCACTTTAGCAGAGCAGGGACTGTCGCCCAGTTGCCGTCTGCTGCCCTAGGGCAGCACGTCAAGTAGGCAGGGACAGTGGGCTGGGTTCCAGTCAGGGCTCACTGCACCTCCCTTGACGTGACATTATCACAGGCCAAAACCGTTACTGCTCTACCCTCACTATGGACCACCATGACAGCTCTGGTAGAGCAGATGCAGGGGCTAACCCAGCTAGTCCAGGATTTGGCGCTAAGGGTAGAACAACAGGAGGCTACCCCAAGTCAGAAGGTCCCTGCATTACCTTCCCCTCCTGTGGAACCCCCTATCCAGTTGCCTGACAGGTTCGCAAGTAAAAGGAAGGCCTTTGTGGCATTTAGAGAGGGTTGTCGCCTGTTTTTTCGGCTCCGCCCACTTACCTTGGGCAATGAGGAACAAAGAGTGGGGATTGTTATGTCCTTACTTCAGGGTTCCCCCCAGGAGTGGGCATTTTCGTTACCGTCTGACTCACCTGAACTGTCTTCTGTGGACAGGTTCTTTGCCGCTTTAGGGGTACTTTTTAATGACCCAGATAAGGAAGCTCCGAATTTCGTCGCTGGTGTGTTCCGTCTGGGTGGAACGACCCAGCTCTCAGATGCCGGTTTAGATTAGGGTTAGCTGACCATGTGAAGGATTTATTGGTGGCTTACCCTACCCCTAGTACTTTAGATGAGGCTATGGCACTAGCCGTTCGTCTGGACAGACGTTTTAGGGAGAGACGGCTGGAAAAGGTTCCCCCTCCACATCATGGTCACCCATAATCCTGTTGTTTCCAATTTAGACCCAGAGGAGTCCATGCAAGTGGGGGCTTTTTCTGTCACTGCGGCTAGTGACCGTAGGACTACTCGTCGCATCCAGGGGTTGTGCTTCTACTGTGGCGAAGATGGACACGGAATTCGGGAATGCTCCAAAGGGAAGACCAGGCCAGAGAAACTCCAGCGCCTAGGTGGTCAGCAGGAAGATCACCTAGGCGAGCAGGTATTTCCTATCGTATCTAAAAAATTGCTACTACCAGTTAAGGTTTCATAATTGTCGGTGTCTGGTTCTGGGAGTGCGTTTGTGGATTCTGGATCAGCTTCTAATTTTGTTGATGCGTCTTTCGCCAAACGTCTGGGCCTACCTTGTAGACCGCTATCTGACTCACTGCGGGCCGTGGCTATTGACTCTACTCCACTAGCTCGGGGCGCAATCCAATATTGTACCCCTGAGCTGGAGATGGTGGTCGGCTCCAGACATATTGCAAAGTGTATTCTAGTCGTCAGGGCGGGGCTGCCCACTGATGTGGTTTTGGGGTTGCCCTGGCTTCAGAAACATAATCCAGTGTTTGACTGGAATTCAGGTAAATTAGTCAAGTGGGGACAACGGTGTGTTGACAGATGTCTCCTTACCAATACTGGGCAATACTGGGCAATACTGATGTGCAGGCTGATGCTCTATCTGGAAGCGGCTGTGCCAGCGTTGAGGCCTATGCCGCATCTTGTGAAGTCGTCACTCGGGCTAAGGGCCCCAGAACTCGTCCTCCTGGTGAACTATGTCCTCCACCTGTACCTGAACGGCCATATGTGGTTCAGGAGGTGGTTAACCCGGTGGCTTATCGGCTGAAATTACCCTCTTCTCTCCGTATACATAACATGTCCCGTCGTGCACTTCGTAAGAGGTATATTCAGCCTGTGACCGCCCTCTAGACCTCCTTCTCCAGTTCGCCTAGAGGGGGAGTTAGAAAATGAAGTCACCCGTATTTTAGATTCGCGTAAGGCCAAAAGGTCACTGCAGTACCTGGTCCATTGGAAGGGGTATGGTCCTGAGAAGAGATCATGGGTTCCGGCGAAATCCATCCATGCTGATCGCCTGGTGACTTGTCTTTAAACCAGTTATAAAAATAAAAGTTTACTGGTTTTAACTCTGGATCATCTACATTTATGATTTTTTTTTTTATTAGTGAGCGGAGATGGGAACCATAGTGCCAGTGTCATGTCATGTCATGTGACCGCTGAGACCAGTGATTAGATGAAAACAGTAGACCTACTAAAATAAGGTATAGACTGAGAAAGATAAGCCTTGACTCATCTCTGTCTTTCAAACCGCACATCCAAGCCCTGAGCACCACCTGCCGCCTTCACCTGAAGAATATTCCCTAAATCTGCTCCTTTCTTAACTTTGACCCTGCAAAATTGCTTATTCATGGCCTTATCACCTTGCACCTGGATTACCACTCTTCCTTGAGTAACACTCTTCTCTATAGCCTCTCATCTAGCACTCTTGCTCCCCTTTTATACATCCTCAATGCCGCTGTCCAGCTGACCCACCTCTCATTTTACTCTTTCTCTGTCTTTGTTCTCTAACAATCCCTTCTGTTGCTACCCACTGCCCAGAGAATTCAGTTCAAGTTGTTAACAAAGATTAAAAGGCTTTCCATAACCTCTCCCCTCCATACATCTCTGCCTTAATCTCCAGATACCTCCCCAAATGCAATCTTCAATCCTTAAAGAACGCCCTTTTCTGCAGCTCCTCATGCAAACATGTCCAGGATTTCTCCCATGCTTCCCCCATACTCTGGAACTCACTACCCCAACACATCAGACTCTCCTCCACCTTTACAACTTCCAGGTGTTACCTGAAAACCCATCCCTTCAACAGTAGTCTACAATATACAATAACTCTGCTGTACCCAGACCATAATACACACATGTCCGTCCCTCACCCTCTGTCTACCCCTTCTCCATTGTAGACTGTATATAGGCAGGACCCTCTTTCCTTCTGTATCAGTATGTTATTCTGTGATGTTGTATTTGTCCTATATTTGTATTTTTCTTATATTATGTACCGGAACCCCTTGGCTTGTACAGCTCCCTGGAATTAATGACACTAAAATAAATAATGATAATAATAATAGTGAATAGTAGTATGTCACCTAACTGCTTTGGAAACTCTGTTGTTATACTGAATTCTCTCTAAACAGCATCCACCACCTGACGCTTATATGTCTCCCATCCCCCTAGATTTTTTTATTCTTCAATGTCTGTATTTCCCCCACACCCGTGTCTTATTACGGCCACTCCTTTATGGTTTAGTACTGTTCTTTATCTCAGATTTAGGCAAACCTTATTACTGTGAAATAAACATGATTAGATCCATTACTAGATTTGATTGTCTTCATATAAAGCCCCTTTACTCACCATAACCTTTAAAGATCAGTTCACCAAATTCTGAAGGACCTCTGACGCCGAATATATCTCCATTGTCTATCAGGGCCTCTTTTACACAGTCATAGCCAACCAGGACCACCGCAGGTGCACTGGACAGGTAGATGGTGAACACTGGGCCATAGGTCTCGCTCAGCTGGAAAAGAAGTGTCAGATATAGATAACAAAAATAAAATGAATATTATATATATATATATATATTATATATATATATATATATATATATTATATATATATACTGCTTTACACCAATGCTATGCAGCTATTGGCTCAAGAACTTCATTTTAAAGGAGTGTTGGATTTTGGACTACAGAGGTAACTAAACATTACACTGTGCCTCTATATAACCACTCTACGTTTTGACCAAGAGATAGGGATTCCAATAGATAGCCATGACTTTTATTGCTAGAATTTGTATTAAAACGTTAGTGCCGTGGTTTCTAGGGAATTTTATTAACAAGGCAAACATAAAAAAACCTCCACCCCAAGCTTGACTTTATTCAAATTTTATTTTTGTTTTTCGCTGTGATACGTGCAAATGCAGGTTTTGTGACAAATGCAGAAAAGAAGACAAAATTGACATTAAAATGTGAGAATATGGTAATTATTGAAAACCCCTTTAATGTTCATATTTATGACCCATAGGATAGGCCATCAAAAACAGATAAATGATACTGACTCCTGACCCAGCCCCTCACCCCCACCCCCGTCACTTGCGAGGCAGGGGTGGATCCAGTGGGTCGACCACGAGAGTTGGCAAATAAACATGTCAGGGAAAGAAGTCTAAAGAGGCCTCTGGTCTTCATCCTCAACACCTTTGGGGGATCTTGGTCATTGCTGCAGAGAACTCCCGGGTCACGACCACGTCGTTCGCAATGACAGCCGAGGTGCCAACGTGGTACCACGGGACAGGCAGATGTGTGGTCGGGGCACAGGCAGGTGGTCAGGGCAGGCAGCATTATAATGGAGTTGGAGAACCAAGCAGATGTTCGGGGCAGGCAACAGACAGCAGAGAAGTCAGGAAACTAAGGGCCACATGTATGAAATGGTTTTGGTCTAAAACTCACTGTTTTCCACATAGAAACCTATGGGGAAAAAAGTGAGTTTTAGACCAAAACCGTTTCATACATGTGGCCCTAAGTGTCAGAACCATACAATAATACAAAACAACAGAACAATGTGCAGGAAAAGAGGGTAAATGCACCAACAACTTGCAAAGGAGGAAGGGGGAGGTGATCTTAATAAGGTTCAGGTGACTGACCTTTGGATGCTAGCAAAGATGAACGGGAATGTGCGCGACTGGAAGCTGAAGGAAAAGAGAGCCAGACAGGGGAGTGGATTTGTGAGAGGGCAGCAGGGCGCTGCGCGCATCGAGGGAAGACATGAGCGCATCCACGGTCCTGAGCAGAGATTCCAGAGCGTCTGTGACACCCCCAGCTAGTTTGAGGGCTGGAGTGCTGTGTTTCCTACATTGTTTACCAGATTAAGCTCTATATATTTTGAGGCGTCTTTTTCCAGTACTAAAAATTATAGGAGCTTAGTCTCATATAAGTAAATATGACTGACCTGCAGTATCATGGACAACCATTACAAAATATCGAGATCCTAAGGATAGGCTATCGGTATCGAAATCCTTGAAATCTACTTTTACTAATTACACCTGATAATAGTGTATTTGTAGGAACTATTATTGTGACTTTGTCAAAAACTACTTTTAATTTAACAGTGAATTTCTACTTTTTTATAAACAACTTTATATTTTTTTATTTACAGATAAAACCCTTTAACAATATGTAGAGCAGATATTTAATCTTGGATTTGGGGATCACATTTAGCATCACTATGTATGTGTTACTACATATGGGGGATGATCCTCATGATATACATGATAATCCTGGTCGTCAGGGAGACTGAGGGAAAATTTGGTTTATTGTTTTTCAAGTTATTAATTTTTTTATGTATTTTAGCAATATAATATGTATATTATTATATATATTGCTCTAGGGTTTGCGAAAGCTTAGTAGACCAGATCAATGTCATCCTAGCATTCATCTCCATGCAGATGGAACATGATAGTGATCTAATACCTGCTGGCTACAAAATCACTTAGGGTGACAAGCATGTATTTTAGTGCCCAGAAGCCATTTTTGGCGCACAATAGTAGTGTAGAATGTGCCTGAATTTATGAATCTGGTCATAGATTTAGTGCTTTCTAGCTCCAAAATGACAATTCAGGCTCAGGCAAACCACTTTTAACTTGGTCTACCTTTTCCAGCAGTAATGCGCCTGGTTTTGCCGTACTAAAGTCATAAATGTGTAGAATCATACGGCTGTGGTGTGACACGCCTCCAGAACGCCCCCCGATCACAGGCGCATTACAAAGTGGCACAGGCGTCTGATAATGCGGCTAATTTTGGAGTGTTCCTGATTATAAGTCTAGAGAACAGGGCTGTAACAGTTTTAGGGCTGAAAGGACGCCAGAATAATGACGCAGCCCGTAGGTACATGTCTACGTTTATTTGCATATTAAATTACTTAAATATGGCAGACTCTAATAAATGCTCTGTGTGGGTATGTACATATCAGTGTGGACACAGGTAAATGAGATTATGGAATATTTGAATATTAATTTTAGTTTATCTAATAGTTTATTAAATAGAGTAAAGATACTTAAGTAATAGCACATATAGTGATAGAGGATATGCTGCACAACCATTGCCATGCAGTAGTATTAACAAGACTCACCTTCATCAGAGACTGGGGCATTTCCTTAGTGCTCATATGTAGCAATGTACCCAGTAAGGGCAGTGGTGGGGGTCCAGGAGGCATATTTTTCTTACTTACATTTCTCCTCCATGTGAAGAAATACAGGACAAGGCTTATCAAGATGATGAGGAGAAGAGTCCCTGAAACTCCCAGCTCCATTGTGATTGCAGCCTGAATGCAAAAAGAGACTGGCCAATGTACATAGGAGTGTTCTATGCAACATGTAACCTTTAAACCTGTCCAATATACTAGATTCTTACAAACACAATGACATCATACAGAACAGACACCACTTACACTTCTCCCTATAAGGACATGGAGTAGCGTGGACATACTGTCATCACATGTAACCTTACACTGCAGAAGGCAGAATATTTCACTGGGATACACAACAGTGCATATACAGTATAATCACCTGACAAGTGGTAACTGATACAGACAACAGGAAATGCCACCTCTGTGCACCATGTTGCCATTAAATGGGTTTTGCCATCATAGACATTGACAACATATCGATAACATATGCCATTCATAGGGTATGCCATTCATGCCAAATCTGGGACTTGCATCTAGTTTTAGAATGGATAATAACTAGAGATGGGCGAATTTCTCAAAAAATTTGGGTTCGGTCAAATTCGCCAATTTTCCGACAAAAATAATTTTGGTCCGAATTACTTCGCACGAATCGCATTAAAAAGCAGCTATTTCCAGGCTGCACAGAGCCTGCAGGGTGCTGTAGAAAAGTTGTGCCATGCTTAAATATCAAAGGAGCTTGGTTTGGTCTTCATACAATGTTATGTTTTAGTATGACACGCAGATGACTGCCGCCACTCTTAGAATCGCTTCACTATAAAATTCCCTGGGCACTTAAGAGGGCAAAACTGACCAAAAAACTCAAGCGGGAATGTAGCCTGATAAAGTCCCTGCCAGCGGAAACTGGAAAAAAACAAGCTGAGAGCTCAGGGCAACATTAGTGACAGAGTGTGGAGGTGACGGCGGCAGCCACAGCAGCATGAGGTCAGGCAGTGGCATAATGACATTCTGGAGTTGGCAAAACACGAGGAAGCCACAGAGTGGCACAATGACAGAGAGTGGAGGTGACGGCGGCAGCAGTATGAGGTCAGGCAGTGGCACAATGACATTCTGTGGGCGGCAATACAGTATTAGGGCCCCAGAGTGGCACAATGATACAGTGGGGGATGTCACGACAGCAGCAGCATGAGATCAGGCAAATGGCACAATGACATTTTTGGAGGCGGCAAAACAGTATTAGGCCACAGAGTGCACAATCACACAGTGTGGAGATCACGGCGGCCAGCCCGTTATGAGGTCAGGCAGTGCACAATGACATTCTGGAGGCGGCAAAACAGTATTAGGCCACAGAGTGGCACAACACACAGTGTGGAGGTCAC
>JAODAL010050921.1:0-27047 GCA_025379985.1 Phyllomedusa bahiana | reverse complement strand
TTTGTACAAAAAAAATGAGACAAATTGTTTGATTTTAAATTGATTCTTTAAGTTATCAGAAGTTTTCGATTAAAAAAATTTTAAAAGTAAAAAATTTTTTTTAAAGTGGTAAAAATTTTTTCTAGTGGCAAGTTGAAAAGCAAAAGTAGCTTTGACCCAGATATAAAAAAATCGTCATTAGAGGTCTTTCAACAGTTAGTGCTTGATGAGGTCACCAGAAATTGGGATAAGGTTAACAACAAAAATAAAAAATGGTCTAATTTTACATCTGAAGAAAGAAAGGGCCCTTAAACAATTGTAGAAGATCCCTCTATAATCTGAAAAAAGTGACAAGGGGGAGTAGTGTATTATGGATATGATGCATATAAAAGAGAATTTTGGCCATTGAATGATAAAAAAGTTTATAAAAAACAAAATAGACCCAATTTGAATTTTCAAAGTATTTTTAAAAAACCCTTCAGGATGCTGACTAAGTGAGGTAATAACAATTCAAGAAAAGGTGTTACTCACTAAGGAAAATCCCAGGGACCTATATGTACAAGTCCCAAAAATCCATAAGTCACTGAGAACCCCCGGGCGCCCGTAATCTGGGCTCGATTCGTGCTTGAGCCTTTGGCACGTACCTGGATATTCTTGCAAAAAGAGGTAAAAAAATATCCCATGAATATATGATACTGGGCAATTGTTAGGGAAAAATTAAAGGTCATGATTGCAGAAAAGTCAATACAATTTTACAAAAGGGGACCAGCTTACCCCAAACGTAGTGGCCCCCGAAGGTATCCCGGAAAGAGCAAACCGTAAAGGCCCCAGGCAACAGAGAAGAATTGTACGGGGGTCCCAGTGTAAAATCCAAACTTTTTTATTCGAATTTTTAAAAACCGGGTAACCAAAAACATGGCACACCCAGAAAAAACCTCTGTCAGCGGAGACGCGCGTTTCAGGTGAAAAAAATCACCCTAATCATGACATTTGAGCGCACCACACAGACAAATATATAACTAAAATAAATGCAGTGATTTTTGCTCACCTGCCTTCAGCCGTCCACGCATCAAGCACCCATAGCCCCCACTTCCGGGCTCACCCGCACTCCCGGACCCCAGCATTTGGACGCTAGCGACCCCCTCGGGGCTCAGGAAGTGACGGCATGTCACGGAAGTAGCATAGGGCACCGTGACGTAGCATATTTTATTATGCGGGTCCAGGCGGAGTAGCCGTAACTATGGAAATTTTGGACCCGTAATGGGCATCATCAGGGGAAACGACCAACAATGGTCTAGTCGATCCCTCAATGACAATGCACCCTCCGACCCCCGTTGGGGGGGGTGAGCAGAAACCGCGATTAGTTGTAACACTGAAAAAAAAAGAGCTAGTAGCATGTTAATACACTGTAACAAAAGCCCCTTCAAAGCCATTAATAAATGCACATAACATTAAAAGTCATACTTATAATCAAATCGGCATAATGTACCCTTTTGATATGAGGTACAGTGTTTCAAGGCAAGCGAATATGTAAAGGGGGAAAAAAAAGGGAAAAACACAAATGATGATCAGGGATAAAAAAAAAAAAAAAAAAAAAAAAAACATTTTTGTTTTTATATGATAAATTTTTAGTATAATGAATTAATAAAAACTCCATTCCTTTTTTAGGTTCAATCCATGGGGGCTGCAGTTTCTAATGTATAATCCAAAACGCCCCCCTATCTGGAGCAAATGTCCCCAAAAACCCCGCCCCGGGTAGATTTTACCCCTCTGTCGAACCCCTAATTTTTTTAAATTGCTGACATTTCCTTGGGGTACATCCCCGAAAAAGGTTCGACAGATGGACTATTGCGACCCCAGTGCTTGTGTTTTCGTTTAGATTTCATATGCGGGTTTTCAACCCTTTTTGTGGTGCTACCCCAAATTAAGTCACATCCTGCAGGTAGCAAATAACCCCAGGGGGAGTTACAGTTAATGTAATTACGGATAGTAAAATTCTTTGTGTGCCGGGTATTTTGGAAAATCTTTCCCGTTGACAAAACCACAAACTCACAGGGGTTTGACCCCCAACCGTAAAAGCCCCTTAATTTGCCCATGTTTGTTTCGACCCCTTACAATTGACTGAATTTGGGGGCCCAACAACTGCCCAGATACGAGATTTCGGTAAAAACCCTGGGGACCCCTGCCAAAATATCATTTATGATTGGGTCCTCAGATAAAATGGGTAGATGTTTGAAGATGATATTCCTAATTGCCATGAATTGGGTGCTATGATCTAATACCAAAAAATTTTTTTTAATCTTTTAAGAAGTACCTCATTTGAAAGTGCATGTACGTTTTTTAGAAGAAAGGAGTTGATCTCTATTTTTCTCCTGTACTTTGGTGAATGCCCTTTCTAGGGTCCAAGACGGGAAACCCCTTTTGGTAAGCCTGTTGGAAATAGCCTTACACTCGGCAAAGAAATCTTCAGATTGACTACAATTTCTCATGGCTCGGGTCATTTCCCCCACAGGTATAGCCCTGTGGGTATGTTTGGGGTGAAAGCTCCGGTGGTGCAATATAGTATTGCCTGCTGTTGTTTTCCGGTGTGTCCGTGTAATGATCCTATGTCCTGGATCACCCACGAGAACAAGATCAAGAAAATGTATAATTTTTATGTCAGATTGGTGAACAAATCTCAGATTACAGGGATTATTGTTCAGATAAAAAAGAAAATCAGGTATGGCAGATACATCGCCCCTCCAAATAAAGAGGAGATCGTCGATGTATCTGCCATACCAAATCAAAACCGGCAAAAACGGGTTGTCGGGGGTGTAGATGTAGGCGAGCTCCCACCAAGCCATGACTAAATTAGCCAAGGAAGGTGAGAACTTCGCCCCCATCGACACCCCCTTGACCTGAAGATAAATATAGAATCAAAGGAGAAAAAATTGTGAGTCATGAGAAAATCCGTCATCATCAAAATAAATTCTACCAGCTCCTGAGAATAATCCCCATGGTTTTTAAGATGATACTCTAATGCATGGAGAGCTACACGGTGTGGAATAGATGTATAGAGCGCCTCAACGTCGCAACACAACCACGACATATCATGTTCCCACACTATATTTTATAACCTACACAGGACATCCCTTGTATCCTTAAGATGGCTCGGAACGACAGTCACCAGTGGCTGCAGATGGCTATCCAGCCACTGGCAAAGTCTCTCCAGCAAGGAGCCAATGCCCGAAACAATGGGCCGCATCGGACGAGTTTCAATGTTCTTGTGGACCTGCGGCAAGCCGTATATAATTTGGTATCACGGAAATTCCACCATGATGTAATCCCTTTGTTTTGGGTGTGAACACCCAATGCCAGTCCCTCCTTTAATTTGGGGAAACCCTTTTCTGCCATATAGGCTTGTGTGGGATAATGAGTAAGTTTACAGTATGTTGTGGTGTCAAGAAGCATAGATTGCATAATATCACAATACTTTGTTCTATCCATGATCACCACCGTGCCCCCCCCGTCAGCCATCTTAATAATTAATTTTAGTATTATCTGTAAGTTGTCTAAGGGCAAATCTGTTTCCTATGGTTTAGGTTGGCAAATTTCCGACCGGGGGGGAAGGTGGTGGCCAATGACCTAAGATCTCTTTCAATAGAGGCTTGAAAGCGAACCTTTCACTGAGTACGGGAATTGACGGATAAAAGTCCCGGTTTGAAACCTCAAAAGCAGAAGGGGAAAAAGACCGCCCAGTTGGTCCTATATCAGGACCAGAAATATCCTGTAGCTCTTGAAGCGTCATAATCGACACTTGTTCTTGGGGAGTCAAAAATATTAACACTTGTGTTCTCATCATGATCATCATAATCTCTGTGGGACACCTCCTCCTGTACATCCTCATCACAAAAAGAAAAATGCCGTTTTACTGTAAGCAACCTTACAAATTTGTTTACATCTTTTAGTGTTGAAAACATATCAAAATCAACCTGTAAACAAAAATTAAGACCTAACGACAAGACTTTCAATTGTACTGAGTCCAGTTGGAAAGATGACAAATTGAGGACATCCAGGTCCTCCTGTACATGTGAGTCCTGATCCAATTCTATTGAGCTTGACGAGTCTTCATTTTTCCTTTTTCTGTGTTTCCTTCCTCCCCGCCTCCTCCGCCCCCGTTTTTTGGTGCCCGTTTATTCTTCCCTTTCGGTTGTCGATAATATGATTGAGAAATAGAGTTGGAGGAACAGATCCTTCTGAGGAATCCACATTTGTATCGGCTTTTTGATTTCAGGTCTACTGAGCCAAAACTCCCCCTTTCTTTGACTCCAATGGGGAGAAGAATGGCGGGGTCTTCGTTTTAAAATAGACCTAGGAGTAACATGCTCTGTATTACGCCGCCCCATTCATGGGACAACGCCCTGTTCATAGTCCCGGAGATTCTTTTGGAACTTTATTTTTCTTCATCTCCATTAGTGACTTCTCAATTTTCTCAATGTTAGCATCCATCTGGCATATGATGTTGTCAAATTGAGTAGAGTCCATGAGTGATTTTAAATCCTCCTTGGTTCTCTCAATATCAGTGGGATTTGCACTAATTTCAGTTCCTCATACTTCACTATTAAAATGCCATCAATGTAAAGGGGAACATGCGCTGAGGTTTTCTCATTCCATTCTGTGGGGGAATTCGGGCAGAAAAAAAGAAATGTAGGGACTTTTTTTTATGCTGAGGCCGGGTTATCTATTCCTTTGTATGTAATTGGAAAGTGTGGTCTGATCCCACCAAGTGCGTATTTCCTGTGCCCTTAATTTCTCCAGCTCTTTATTTTTTACAGAGAAGTCAGAGGGTTTAGATGCAATATTATGCGCATCTTGAAAAACTGCTGCAGCTTTTGTTGTCTTATAGAAAGATCCATTATTGCGCTGCACCTGGCATATGCTTATTAGGGTTACCACATAAGTAGAAAAAATATGAAATAACAGCGATGTACTGGATAGGCACGGTCCCAACTCTATAGCGAAAGTCACAAAATACAAAATTGACCAGCTTACCCCTAATCGTAGTGGCCTCCGCAGGTATCCCGGTAAGAGCAAACCGTAAAGCGTCCCAGGCAACAGAGAAGAAGTGAACAGCGGTACCAAGTGTAGGCTCCAAACTTCTTTATTCGCAATTCTTAAAAACCAGGTAACCGAAACATGGCACAGCCAGAAAGAACCCTCTGTCAGCGGAGCCGACGCGTTTCAGGTGAACAAAGCACCCCTAATCATGACATTCTGAGCGCACCACACAGACTAATATATATACTAAAATAAATGCAGTGATTATCTGCTCACCCGCCGTCAGCCGTCCACGCCATCACGCACCCATAGGACCCACTTCCGGCATACAGCCCGCACTCCCGGGACGCCAGCATTGGACGCTAGCGTACCATTCGGCGTCTCCAGGAAGTGACGCGCATGTCACCGGAAGTAGCATAGGGCAGCCTGTGACGTAGCATATTGTATTATGCGGCGTCCAGGCAGGAGTAGCCGTAACTATGGTAATGAGTACCCGGTAATGGCGCATCATCAGGGGAAGACGACCAACAATGTGTCTATGTCGGTCCCTCAATGACAATGCACCATCCAGGAGCCGACCGTTGGGGGGTGAGCAGAGACCTGCGATATAGTTGTAAACACTGAAAAACAAGAGCTAGCATGTACTGTTAATATGCTGTAACAAAGACCATTCAATGCCATTAATAAATGCACATAACATTAAAAGTCATACTATAGTAATCAATATCGGCATAATGATACCCTTCTGATATGAGGTACAGTGTTACATAGGGCACAGCGAATACTGTAATGGGGGAAAAAGAGAAACACACAAATGATGATCAGGGAAAAAAACAAAAAAAAAAAAAAAAAACATTATTTGTTTTTATATGATAGAATAATAGATAATAAATGAATTAATAATGAAACATCCATTCCTTTTTGAGGTTCAATCCCATGGGGGCTGCAGTTTCTAATGTGATAATCCAAAACGCCTCCCTAGCATGGAGCAAATGTCCCAGATCCCCGCCCCGGGTAGATTTAACCACTCTGTCGATACCCATAATTTTTAAATTGCTGACATTTCCTTGGTGTACATCCCTGAAATGGTTCGACAGATGGGATCTATTGCGCACCGCAGTGCTTGTGATGTCGTTTAGATGTTCAAGTATGCGGGTTTTCAACCTTCTTGTGGTGCTACCTACATAATGTAAGTAAACACTCATGCAGGTAGCTAAATATACCACATGGTGGGAGTTACAGTTAATGTAATTACGGATAGTAAATTCTTTAGTGTGCCGGCTATTGTGGAAAATCTTTCCCGAGTTGACAAAACCCACAAACTCTACAGGGGTTAGACCCACACCTGTAAAAGCCCTTAAATTTGCGCCATGTTTGTTTCGACCTCTTACAATTGACTGAATTGGGGGCCAACATACTGCCCAGAGTACGAGATCTTCGTGTAACTACCTGGAGACCCCTAGCCAAAATATCATTTATGATTGGGTACTCAGATAAAATGGGTAGATGTTTGAAGATGATATTCCTAATTGCCATGAATTGGGTGCTATGATCTAATACCAAAAAATTTTTTTTAATCTTTTAAGAAGTACCTCATTTGAAAGTGCATGTACGTTTTTTAGAAGAAAGGAGTTGATCTCTATTTTTCTCCTGTACTTTGGTAAATGCCCTTTCTAGGGTCCAAGACGGGTAACCCCTTTTGGTAAGTCTGTTGGAAATAGCCTTACACTCTGCAAAGAAAAACTTCAGATTGACTACAATTTCTCTGGCTCGGGTCAAATTTTCCCCCACAGGTATAGCCCTGTGGGTATTTTTTTGGGGTGAAAGCTCCCGGTGTGCAATATAGTATTGCCTGCTGTTGTTTTCCGGTGTGTCCGTGTAATGATCCTATGTCCTGGATCACCCACGAGAACAAGATCAAGAAAATGTATAATTTTTATGTCAGATTGGTGAACAAATCTCAGATTACAGGGATTATTGTTAAAATAAAAAAGAAATCAGGTTTGCAGATACATCGCCCCTCCAAATAAAGAGGAGATCGTCGATGTATCTGCCATACCAAAACAAAACCGACAAAAATGGGTTGTCGGGGGTGTAGATGTAGGCGAGCTCCCACCAAGCCATGACTAAATTAGCCAAGGAAGGTGAGAACTTCGGCCCCATCGACACTCCCTTGACCTGAAGATAAATACTAGAATCAAAGGAGAAAAAAATTGTGAGTCATGAGAAAATCCGTCGTCATCAAAATAAATTCTACCAGCTCCTGAGAATAATCCCCATGGTTTTTAAGATGATACTCTAATGCATGGAGAGCTACACGGTGTGGAATAGATGTGTAAAGCGCCTCAACGTCGCGACACAACCACGACATATTATGTTCCCACACTATATTTTGTAACCTACACAGGACATCCCTTGTATCCTTAAGATGGCTCGGAATGACAGTCACCAGTGGCTGCAGATGGCTATCCAGCCACTGGCAAAGTCTCTCCAGCAATGAGCCAATGCCCGAAACAATAGGCCGCATCGGAGGAGTTTCAATGTTCTCGTGGACCTTCGGCAAGCCGTATATAATAGGTATCACCGGAAATTCCACCATGATGTAATCCCTTTGTTTTTGGGTGTGAACACCCAATGCCAGTCCCTCCTTTAATAGGGAATCCATTTCTGCCATATAGGCTTGTGTGGGATAATGAGTAAGTTTACAGTATGTTGTGGTGTCAAGAAGCATAGATTGCATAATATCACAATACTTAGTTCTATCCATGATCACCACCGTGCCCCCCTTGTCAGCCATCTTAATAATTAATTCAGTATTATCTGTAAGTTGTCTAAGGGCAATCTGTTCCCTATGGTTTAGGTTGGCAAATTTCCGACCGGGGGGCAAGGTGGTGGCCAATGACCTAAGATCTCTTTCAATAGAGGCTTGAAAGCGATCCATGCACTGAGTACGGGAATTGACCGGATAAAATTCCCGGTTTGAAACCTCAAAAGCAGAAGGGGAAAAAGACCGCCCAGTTGGTCCTATATCAGGACCAGAAATATCCTGTAGCTCTTGAAGCGTCATAATAGACACTTGTTCTTGGGGAGTCAGAATATTAACACTTGTGTTCTCATCATGATCATCATAATCTCTGTGGGACACCTCCTCCTGTACATCCTCATCACAAAAAGAAAAATGCCGTTTTACTGTAAGCAACCTTACAAATTTGTTTAAATCTTTTAGTGTTGAAAACATATCAAAATCAACCTGTAAACAAAAATTAAGACCTAACGACAAGACTTTCAATTGTACTGAGTCCAGTTGGAAAGATGACAAATTGAGGACATCCAGGTCCTCCTGTACATGTGAGTCCTGATCCAATTCTATTGAGCTTGGGACGAGTCTTCATTTTCCTTTTTCTGTTTTTCCCTTCCTCCCCGCCTCCTCCGCCCCCGTTTTTTGGTGCCCGTTTATTCTTCCCTTTCGGTTGTCGATAATATGATTGAGAAATAGAGTTGGAGGACAGATCTTCTGAGGAATCCACATTTGTATCGGCATTTGATTCAGAGTCTACTGAGCCAAAACTAACCCTTCTTTGACTCCAATGGGGAGAAGAATGGCGGGGTCTTCGTTTTAAAATAGACCTAGGAGTAACATGCTCTGTATTACGCCGCCCCCATTCATAGACAACGCCCTGTTCATAGTCCCGGAGATCTCTTTGGAACTTATTTTTCTTCATCTCCATTAGTGACTTCTCAATTTTCTCAATGTTAGCATCCATCTGGCATATGGTGTTATCAAATTGAGTAGAGTCCATGAGTGATTTTAACTCCTCCTTGGTTCTCTCAATATCAGTGGAGATTTGCACTAATTTCAGTTCCTCATACTTCACTATTAATGCCATCAATGTGAAGGAACATGCGCTGAGTATCTCATTCCATTCTGTGGTGAATTCAGCAGAAAAAAACGTAGTAGGGACTTTTTTTTATGCTGAGGCCACGGGTTATCATATTCCTTTGAATGTAATTGGAAAGTGTGGTCTGATCCCACCAAGTGCGTATTTCCTGTGCCCTTAATTTCTCCAGCTCTTTATTTTTTACAGAGAAGTCAGAGGGTTTAGATGCAATATTATGCGCATCTTGAAAAACTGCTGCAGCTTTTTGTTGTCTTATAGAAAGATCCATTATTGCGCTGCACCTGGCATATGCTTGTTAGGGTTACCACATAGAGTAGAAAAAAATATGAAATAACAGCGATGTACTGGATAGGCACGGTCCCAACTCTATAGCGAAAGTCACAAGATACAAAATGGACCAGCTTACCCCAAATCGTAGTGGCCTCCGCAGGTATCCCGGTAAGAGCAAACCGTAAAGCGTCCCAGGCAACAGAGAAGAAGTGATACAGCGGTACCAAGTGTAAAATCCAAACTTCTTTATTCGCAATTCTTAAAAACCAGGTAACCGAAACATGGCACAGCCAGAAAGAACCCTCTGTCAGCGGAGACGACGCGTTTCAGGTGAACAAATCACCCTTAATCATGACATTCTGAGCGCACCACACAGACTAATATATAAAATAAAAAAAATGCAGTGATTATCTGCTCACCTGCCTTCAGCCGTCCACGGCATCAAGCACCCATAATACCCACTTCCGGTATACAGCCCGCACTCCCGGGACGCCGGCATTGGACGCTAGTGTACCATGCGGCGTCTCCAGGAAGTGACGTGCATGTCACCGGAAGTAGCGTAGGGCAGCCTGTGACGTAGCATATTGTATTATGCGGCGTCCAGGCAGGAGTAGCCGTAACTATGGTAATGAGTACCCGGTAATGGCGCATCATCAGGGGAAGACGACCAACAATGTGTCTATGTCGATCCCTCAATGACAATGCACCATCCAGGAGCCGACCGTTGGGGGGTGAGCAGAAACCTGCGATATAGTTGTAAACACTGAAAAACAAGAGCTAGTACGCACTGTTAATACACTGTAACAAAGACCATTCAATGCCATTAATAAATGCACATAACATTCAAAGTCATACTACATTGATCAATATCGGCATAATGATACCCTTCTGATATGAGGTACAGTGTTACATAGGGCACAGCGCATACTGTAATGGGGAAAAGAGAGAAGCACACAAATGATGATCAGGGGAAAAAAAACAAAAAACATTATTTGTTTTTATATGATAGAATAATAGATAATAAATGAATCAATAATGAAACATCCATTTCCTTTTGAGGTTCAATCCCATGGGGGTTGCAGTTTCTAATGTGATAATCCAAAACGCCTCCCTATCATGGAGCAAATGTCCCAAATCCCCGCCCCGGGTAGATTTGACCACTCTGTCGATACCCATAATTTTTAAATTGCTGACATTTCCTTGGTGTACATCCCTGAAATGGTTCGACAGATGAGATCTATTGCGCACCGCAGTGCTTGTCATGTCGTTTAGATGTTCAAGTATGCGGGTTTTCAACCTTCTTGTGGTGCTACCTACATAATGTAAGTCACACTCCATGCAGGTAGCTAAATATACCACATGGTGGGAGTTACAGTTAATGTAATTACGGATAGTAAATTCTTTAGTGTGCCGGCTATTGTGGAAAATATTTCCCGAGTTGACAAAACCACAAACTCTACAGGGGTTAGAAGCACACCGGTAAAAGCCCTTAAATTTGAGCCATGTTTGTTTCGACCTCTTACAATTGACTGAATTGGGGGCCAACATACTGCCCAGTGTAAGAGATCTTCGTGTAACTACCTGGAGACCCCTGGCCAAAATATCATTTATGATTGGGTCCTCAGATAAAATGGGTAGGTGTTTCAAGATGATATTCCTAATTGCCACAAATTGGGTACTATGATCTAATACCCAAAACATTTTTTGTATCTTTTCAGAAGTACCTCGTTTGTAAGTGCATGTACGTTTTTTTGGGGGGTTTTTTTGTTTTTTGGTTTTTTTTTTTCCCTGATCATCATTGGTGTGTTTCTCTCTTTCCCCCATTACAGTATTCGCTGTGCCCTATGTAACACTGTACCTCATATCAGAAGGGTATCATTATGCCGATATTGATTACTGTAGTATGACTTTGAATGTTATGTGCATTTAGTAATGGCATTGAATGGTCTTTGTTACAGTATATTAACAGTGCGTACTAGCTCTTGTTTTTCAGTGTTTACAACTATATTGCAGGTTTCTGCCCCACCCCCCAAAGGGGGTCGGCTCGGGGATGGTGCATTTTTCTTTTAAAGGGGATCGACATAGACACTTTGGGTTGGTCTTTTTCCCCTATGATGGGCCCTTTAAACCGGGTTTACCAGGGCCTTTTTGGGCCCAAAATTCAGCCCTGGCACAAAACCCCACCGCCCACTTAAAAATATCCCCCCAAACCCCCCCAAACTTAAAAAACCTCCCCATTTCTGCTAAAATTTAAAACCCACTATAATCACGAAAAGAAAGAAAAATTTTGGCGGACAAGAAACTCCTATTCCCCCGGGGGTTATGGAAAGGTACAGTTGATTTGCCCCAAAATTAGGGCCCAATTTGTACGTTTGGGGCCAAACTTATACAAAGGGTGTTTTAAAAAATTCCAAAAACCGTTTATTTTAGTGTTTAAAGCCCCCAGGGACAAATTACTACAAAAAAACCGCCCAAAACAGAAGCAAAAAACCCCTGACCCCCAAGGGAAATCTATAGCAGACCACTTATCTGTTGAAAGTGCCTTTTTTTTTGCCTTTTCTTTTTTTTTTCCCGGCCCAGACCACCTTGATGTTTCCCCCGGGCCCCGAAAAATCGTCTCTCCCAAAATTTTCCCACACAAAATTTTTAAAATTCACACTTTCCCCAACACCTTTTTCCCCCCCTGCCCCCCCTGTGTACAAAATTCCCTTGCAAAGCACCCCAAATGGTTTTTAGTGACCCCCTTTTCCCCCTTAACATTTAAAAAGTTCCCACGGGACGCTCTGGGGCTCCGTTTTTTCTGTCCCAAGGTTTTTGTTTTTTTTGCTTCCTTACTTTAATTTAAGGTTTTTAAACCCTTTTTCTACAGGTTTTTTGGTACGCTCCTTTTTTCCCAATAAATAGGAAAGGCCCCCCTTTTTGGGGTATTTTAATTTAGGCGGGTTTGGTGAGAATATTACCCCAAATTTTTGGTGGGTAGTTACATAAAGCGGCTGATAAAAAAGGCCCCCATTGGGTATGCCCCCCAGCAACCCAGAACCCCGGGATCCCACCAGTTGGGCCTGCCGTTGCCTTGGGTGATTTTGATGCGTTAAGCTGCCTAGTTTACGCCCCCCAGGGGAAAAAGTCGGGGGCCTCTAATGGGGGGGTTGGGCACAAGGGGTTTTTGACAAAAAATCCTATTTACCAACTACTTTTTGTCTGAAAAAAAAGGGAGGCCCACAGGAGCAAAAGGGGGCTGAGAAAGGATGCGGAAAGGTAAGGGCCCAGGGGAGGGGGGAAAGGCAGGGTTTCCGGGGTGGGACCCAAAGGGAGGGGGAGGAAAGGTTGATAGGGGAGCCCCAAGGGAGGTGGAGACAGGCTAAATGGTGAAGCCAAGGGAGGTGGGGGCAGGTACATGGGGGAAAACCCAAGGGGGGGTGGAGGCAGGTTTGGGTTTAGTGAGGCCCAGGAAAGTGGAGGCAGGCTGATAGTGGGGGCCAGGTAAGTGGAGGCGGCTAGATAGTGAAGCCCAGGGGCGGTGGAGGCAGGTTAAAATGGTGAGGTAAAGGGGGAGGTGGGGCCCAGGTACATGGTGAGGTCCGGGGGAGCAGAGCAGGTTCTGGTGAGGCCCGGAGAGGGGGAGGCAGAGGCAGGCTACATGGTGGGGGTCCGGGGGAGGGCAGAGGCAGGTTACTTTGGTGGGGCCCAGGGGGGGGTGGAGGCAGGGGAAGGTTTACAGGGTTTGAGGTCCAGGATAGGTGGAAGCAGAGGGGGGGTTCCCATGGTGGGGCCCCAGGATAGGGGGAGGCAGAGGCAGGCTCATGGTGAGGTCCGGGTTTGGTGGAGGCAGGGGCAGGCTACATGGGGGAGGTCCATAATAGGGGGAGGCAGAGGGGTACATTGTGAGGCCCAGGTTTGGTGAGGCAGAGGGGGGCCCTTACTTTGGTGAGGTTCCAGGATAGGTGGGGGCCCAGAGGCAGGTTTAAAATGGTGGGGTCCAGGATAGGGGGAAAGGCAGGGCGGCTAATGGGGAGATCCAGGATAGGTGGAGGAAGGGGCAGGCTACATGGTGATGTCCCGGGTAGGGGGAGGCAGAGGGCAGGTCCCATGGTAAAGGTCCAGGGGGGGTTGGAGGCAGAGGAGGCTCATGTTGAGGTCCAGGGGAGGTAGAGGCAGGGGGCGGGGTTTACATGGTGGGGTAGAGGCTGGCAAATGGTGGGGTTTAGGGGCAGAGGCAGGTACATGGTGGGAAGAGGCCGGTTTACTGGTGAGGCAGGGCAGGCTACAGGGGCGGGGGAAGGGGAAGGCTACATGGTGTTGGTAGAGGCGGGCTCCCATGGTAAAGGCGGGGTGGTTTACATGGGGGGGCAAAAGGCTGGCAACATGGTGGGGTTTAGAGGAAAGGCTACATGGTGAAGCAAATGGAAAGGCTACTTTGGTGAGGTAGAGGCTGGCTACGGGTTTGGGAAAGGGGGTGGCTCCCATGGTGAGGTAGGGGGCTGGCTAAAATGGTGGGGGTAGAGGCAGGAAAAACCATGGGGGATGGTAGAGGAGGCTACATGGTAAAGGGCGGGGAAAGGGTTACATGGGTGAGGCAGAGGTTTTCCCTACAGGGGTGTGGTGTGGGCTGGCTCATGGGGCAGAGGCGGGACTACAGGGTTTTGAGGCAGGGGGCAGGCTACTGGTGGGTTTAGGGGGGCTGGTACATGGTGAGGAAAGAGGCTGGCTACAGGGTGAGGCAGAGGACAGGCTACATGGTGAGGCCCAGGTTTAAGGTGGAGGCAGAGGCAGGCTACAGGGTTTGAGGTCCAGGATAGGTGGGAGGCGAGGCAGGAAACATGGTGAGGGTCCGGGGATAGGGGGAAGCAAGGCAGGCTACATGGTTGAGGTCAAGGGGGGAGGTGGAGGCAGGGAAAGGGGGGTTTACATTTTGAGGCCCCAGGGGAGGTAGAGGCAGAGGAAGGCTACGGGTGGGGTTTAGGGAAGGTTTTTAACTTGGTGGGGGCAGAGGCAGGCACTTTGGTGAGGTAGAGTGGGAAACATTGGGGGCAGGGGGCTGGGCTCCCATGGTGAGGAAAGAGGGGGCTCCCATGGTGAGGTAAAAGGTCGCTATTTTGGTTTAGGAAAGAGGCAGGTTTACAGGTGGGCAAAAGCGGGGGCTACAGGGGTGTGGCAGGGGTTGGTTTACAGGGTTTGAGGTAGGGGCCCTGGCTACATGGTGGGGCAGGGGCAGGCTTAAAGGGTGAGGGAGGGGGCAGGTTTCCAGGGGAGGTAGAGGCTGGCTCATGGTGGGGAGGTCGGGCAAACATGGTGAGGCCGGGCCCAGGCTACATGGTTGGGGTTCCAGGTTAGGTGGAGGGCGAGGAAAGGCTACCGGGTGGGTTTCCGGGAAATTGGTGGGGCAGGGCAGGCAAACATGGTGGGGGCCCAGGATAGGGGAAGCAGAGGAAGGGCTAAAAGGTGAGGTAGGATGGTGGGGGCAGGGCGGTTACAGGGGTGGGGTTTCCGGGGGGAGGTGGAGGCAGGGGCGGGCTAAAAATTTTGGGAGGCCCAAAGGGGGGTTAAAAGGGCAGCGGCAGGTACAGGGCGGGGATTTAAGAGGCTGGTTTCCCTTGGGTTGAGGTAGAGGAAAAGAGGAAGGTACATGGTGGGGTTAAAAGGCAGGTACATTGGTGAGGCAGAGGCAGGGCTAAAAGGGGGAGGCAGGGGCAGGCTACAGGGTGAGGAAAGAGGGGGGGCAAACAGGGTGAGGTAAGGAAGGTTTCATGGTGGGGCAGAGGGGGTCCTTGGTTTTTTACAGGGGGGTTTTAGGTGGCTAAAATGGTGAGGCGAGGCAGGCTACATGGTGGGGGTTTAGAGGCGGGGCTACATGGTGGGGCCCAGGGGGGCGGGGCTAAAATTGGTTAAGGTAGAGGTTTGGCTCCCTATGGTGGGGCAGAGGCAGGCACATGGTGAGGCAGGGGCTGGCTACATGGTGAGGTGGGGTTTGGCTACAGGGGTGAGGGTTGAGGAAGGAAAAAATGGTGAGGTTAGATGCAGGCTATATGGTGGGGGCAGAGGCGGGGTTTTACTTGGTGGGGTTTAGGGGCCCCTGGTACCATGGTGGGGTAGGGGAAGGTACAGGGTTGAGGTAGGGTGGTTTCATGGTGGGGCAAAAGGCGGGGCTACATGGTGAGGTAGGGGCCCTGGTACTGGTGGGTGGGAGGCGGGCTTCCCAGGGTGAGGCAGAGGCTGGTACATGGGTGGGGGCAAGGGGGGGGGGGGGGAAGGGGGGGGGGCGGGGGGGGCCCAATTTGAAAAATTAATTAAACGGGGGGGGCAGAGGCAGGCTCCCAATGGTGAGGTGGGGCAGGTCCCATGGTGGGGTAGAGGCAGGTTACATGGGAGGTAGAGGAAAGGCTACATGGTGAGGAGAGGCGGGCCCTTCATGGGGGGCAGAGGTTTAACTACATGGTAAAGGTTTTAGAGGTGGCTACTTTGGTGGGGTTTTGAGGTGGCTACATGGTGATTTTAGGGCAGGTACATGGTGGGGGCAGAGGCAGGCTTACAGGGGTGAGGTCCAAGTGTAAAATTTGGGAAGGAACTTACCGGATAATGGGAAAAACCTCCCCCGGGCCGGCATCTTCCGGGAAATAGGTTTTGGAAAACCCCTTTTTGCTCAGCGTCCTGCCGGGCCCTGCAGGGGGGGGGGGCTGGGGGTTTTGAGGAGGGGGAACGGGAAGCACTGAACAGGGACCCAGGAAATTCCGGGGGTGCTCTTCCCCCTGCAGGGAAAGCTGCCTGGGCCCCCCCCCTGAGTTCCTGCGGCTGTGCTGCTGCCCGAGCCCCTCCTGCCCCCAGAAAGTAAAGCGGCCGTGCGGAGTACGGGGCCCAGCCCAGAAAAAAAGTTGTTTGCTGCCAGCACAGCATGGGGCGTGGAGGGGGCCCACGGGCAGAGCCGTGGCCCCCCCCCAGCAAATTTCTTTTCAATCCTAACAGCGGGCGCTGTTCCTTTGTAAAAAAGAAGGGGGAGCAGAGTCAGCTGATCTTTTTGTAAATCCCAGGCGGCCCCCGGAGTCACCGGGCCCCCGGGGATTGCCCGGGCAGGCAGGTCTCGTCGGGCCTGCCGGTACTCATTTCCAAGTTTCGGCCCTCCTCCTGGACACCCCCCCTATACAATATGTACGTCACAGGGGGTGCCCTAGTACTTCCCGGGGACATTTCGCGTACTTCCTGGAACGCGCTGGTACCAGCGTCCAATGCTGGGGGCCCAGGGGTGGGGGGGTGTATGCCCAAAGTGGGTACTAGGGTTTCTTATGGGGTGGACGGGTGAAGGGGTGAGCAGAATCAGTTTTTTTTTAGTAAAGTCAATACATGTGACTTTGGAAAAAAATCCATTGTTTACCAAAAATTCCATTTTAAATTTAAGGGACACAGGCAGTTTGAGAGGTTTTGTCCATAATCCAAAATTGTTAATCGCCCGATTGCATTTTTTTAATGCAACTGTTAGATGTAATCATGACAAAAAAATTTTTCCGTTTTGGGGAATATTTTTTTTCTCCAATTACAAGGACTTTCAAGGAATCGCCGGCAGGGCCAGCTATGCAAATATCTTCATGCAATATTTCGAACGTGGGTTTATCTTTCCTCAACCCCTGTTTCCGACATTCGTTGCTGGCTAGAACTCACGTACGTCTGACCTGCTCTAGGTCTGGTACGGATCAATAGGAGACTTCGTAGACGTATCAATGGAGCACACCCACTCATACAATTTCGGCTACAAAGGATCAGAAAGAGATAGCATACTGGATGTACTTAACTCGTTAAGAGCATGAAAAAGAGTTCACCACCACAGCATTTATACACTAAGGATACAGATATTAATAATATTCTGTATCGTAGGCGCCAACACCCTCCACAGGTGTTTAAGGGGTATTATAAAAACACAGTAATTTCGCAGGCGCGCCGCATTTGTTCTAAGAGAAGTGAGAGTACTTAATTAATATGGAAAAGATCATAAAAAAATTTAGTGTGATAGAGTTACTTGAGGGAAACCTCGATAAAACAGGTATGGAAGTTTACAATACATCCAGAGAAATTCATAATCTGAAAGCTATAAACCCCCTAAGAAAAAAAGATATGATGTTTCTTTTGATGTTATGTCTATAAATGATTTGTCATGCAGTTAATAAACAAGCAGGGCAAATTCAAACCAATGGAAGGTGATACAATCCGATCCTTAATTTGGATTATTGTTTAAAATCGACCTAAGTATGTTACCGGAGAGGTAAAACGTAGGACAACAATTGGTATCACGATATTAATAGCAAAAAAAACGCAGGAGATAGTACAGACTAGATTGGTTTCACCTCGTTCAGTACATTTGCATGTTGTCATTGCCAGCACTGTTCTGCTATTATAAAAGGTACCACTTACATCATCCCGACGAAAGGTTTTCCCATATATATCAATGATCACATATACCCTCGATAAGTGAGGCGGTTATTTATATGCTCAAGTGTCCTTGTGGGAAGATATATGTGGGGCAGACTAGCAGAACGGTAAAAGTTAGATTAAATGAGCATAAATCATTGATAAGGCAATTTGTAAATAAGAAAAATGATTGCAATTTTGAGGAAGGTCAAAAGATGTTTGGGGAATCATCGGTTGCACGACACTTTGCAGCTGAAAAACATAGTGTCAGCGGAAACTACGTTGGTGGATACTGCAGAAAGTTTATCTGTAAAAATCTAAACAGCCTACTAACAAATTGGTAAAAAGGAAGCTAGAGTGGATACATCGATTTAAGCACCTTAGCTCCTAAAGGAATTAATGAAAGTTAGAGTTTGCGAGCATGTTTATGATGGTTGTTTTTATATGGTTTTATCATGTGTGTTAAATTAGCCCTATATAGTGTGGGTTGGGGATCGTCTACGCATGCCTTGAAAAAGGGGAGGAGATCTCCTCGAAATTGTCACTTTCTGTTGCGGGCTGCCCGGTTCTCCTGCGTCTCTCCATGTGGAAACTTCCCTTAAGAGTATGAAAAAGGATCGTTCTGTATATACTTATTTACTCATATAATGAGCGTACGTGTACTTCTGTAATTGTTACGATACCAATGGTCTTATAAGAAGCCTTTTACCGTGGTTTACAATAATGTTATAATTTTATAAAAAATTTTGGCACATCACTACTTGGATAAGGAATATATGGGGTTGGAGGCCCTATGATTGTGCCTGAATGAAGGTTACACAAACAAAAACAAAAAGAAAAAAGTGGCGCTACTTGTTTATTATAAGTGGCTGTAGAACGTTGTGCCATGCTTAAATATGCAGAGGGAGCTTGGTTTGGTCTTCATACAATGCTGTGTATGAAGACTGTGTATGACACGCATATGACTGCCGCCGCAATTAGAATCATTCACACAAAATTCCCTGGGAACTTACAGGGCAAAAAAAAAACCCCCCTGACCAAAAACTAAGCAGGAATCGCTGATAAAGACATGGCAGCCCCAGCTGGAAAAAAATCAAGCTGAGGGCTAAGATCCTACATAGCATCAAAGAACAACAGTAGTAGTTACCGAGCCGCCACTGATGCAGCACGAGTAAGCGGGACGACACAGCAGGAGTCACCAGCGAGTCACAAGCATCCCTGTGTCACACTAGCGGCAATGGTGTTGACCACACACCTAAGTCATTACACTTTCTCCCAGATTACATCTGACAAGCCCAGCCAAGAGTCGGTGGGTATGACACAGACACAACCCCAAGATGGCATTGCCGCGAGCAGGTTGAGCGGGCTCTCACCTGTCCTCCAAACCCACCGACTTCCCTTCGCATTTTACCCACAACCAGAGAACAACTATGTCTGTGGCCTCAGCGCCACAATACAGTGAGGACCAACTATTGAGGACAATGGGTCAGCAAAAGTGAGGGGAAGACATCTGCTGCAAATATTGATGAGAGTTGCAATGGGGGGGTTATGTTGCGAGCGGTCAGGCTTTGTACAGCGACACCGTTGAGGTGGACGGCGGTGACAGGCAAACACTAATCGATGTAGCCAATCGCACTTTCGAGCCGGGTGAAGCAAGCAAGGCTGGACGAAGGTAAGTGCCCTAGTTAAACAAGTCATAAAGTTCCCCCGAAAGGAAAAATCAGGCCACGTTCCCTCCTCCTTGTGCCCCCTTTTCTCCCTGGGTGAAGGTGGCGCCCTACCTAAAATACGCAGTCGCATGCACAGACGTACCTGTTGACTAAAGACAACCGGTCAATTGTATTCTGATGGCTGAGAGGCCATTTTAGACCCATGAAATAAAGAAAAATATACAATGCAAACAATAAATCATAATGAATCTTTATCCTATCTTAGTTCAGTAGATACCATAGACTCAGTTAGGACAAGACGTCACCTTGGGAGGGTGGCCTTTTTTCAGCAATGCAGCTGGGAGGTCTTCATTGTTAAGGCAGCACGGAAAGCCCCCTTTGTGCACAGTGTCAGCCTCTGTACTGGAAGTCGCTCAAGGATGTCGTCAGCTCGAAGGACCATTAATGTAAAGAAAATTAAAGAGAACCCGTCACATGCGGTTGAGCCCCCCCTGGCTAGGGCAGCACAAGGTAGTGTCAGACCTGCTGTTTCCAGCGCTGTGTTCCTTATTCTGTAAAATGCTGGAGTTTTAGAGCATTTAATGCTCAAATCTGCAGTTTTCAGCCAGAAAAAATTCATTCAAAGAGTCAGTTATTTTCATGCCCCACCCACCTGAGGCTAGCCCCACCCACCTCAACTGATAAACCTAATACGTACATTGAAAGTGTATAAACATTGAATAACTGCCAGTGGGCGGGGCTAGCATTTGGTGGGCGGGGCTAACACCTGCTCATGCATAAGACTTAAGGGGTAAATGCTCTAAAACTCCAGCATCTTACAGAATAAGGCAGGGTTCACACGGCTTATTCACGGCGTAACTGTGGGACGTATTTCGCCCACAATTACGCCGTGTGCTCAAAGCAGGGGCGGGGCCAGCAGCCCGCCAGCCCCATAGGCATTCCATAATTCATTGCCGCGAAAACACCTGACATAATGACATGTCACATCTCTCTCCCCGATCGCCAATAATCTGTGAGCATGGAGAGGATACGAAATCCATAGTTCATTGGACGTATATTCGCCCGTATTTGAGCGCAGTACGCCGCGAAATACTGGCTGAATACGTCCCAGTCAATGCCGATTGAACACAGCCTTAGGGACACAGCAATGTCTGACACTAGCAGTGCTGCCCTCATCAACGGGGGCATAATTCTATCTGACAGTTTCCCTTTACTTCAATCCAAGGATCATCCTCCTCAGACAAGTATTTTATATTCACATAGGCAAAGGACGATGTGGTTCATCACAGCATAGCAGGACTGTGGGAGTCGGTAAGGCAAAGCTCGTAGCACAGCAGATACAGCATGTGACTAACTCACTACATAATACAAAGTATCACCTTGTTGTCTTATGAGGCTGGAGCCCCCTTCTTGGCAAGCAGTGCAAACGTTATCTCTTAGAAGTTTTGATGTGTTCAAGGATAACAGACAATAATACTTCTTATAGTCTAGACAAAAATATAACCAGGAACTGCAGAAGTAACTTTTAACCCCTTAAGCCGATCACCTGAAAAGTAGTTCATGACCAAACTTTTTTGTTGTTTTTGGCCACCTGCGTTTCAAACGTTGTAACTTTTATATTTTATTCAATGACGCAGTTTGATGAGGCCACGCTCGTTTTATATTACGAGACAAGATGTACATTATGGGGAATAGTTTTAAATTTCGCTTATAAATAAATGGCAGATTTTTTAATATATGGGGTTTTTTTAATTTTTACACCATTCCCATTTCACACTTATAAACTTGTTATATTAATTCTACAGATTAATACGGTTGTGTGGATACTCTACTATGTGTAGTTTTTTGTGTGTGTAATATATGCACAATTATTTTTTATTATTAAATATTTATTTTTATTTTATTATTTATTTTTTTAGTCCTTTTTTAACACTTTTTTCTGTTTATTATACACTTTTTTTTTTTTAAATCCCCTGAAGAGTAGAACTGGTTTAACAATTTTTTTTAATTTTTTTTTAAACACTTAGTAATGTATTATCATATTCAAATAAGCAATACATTCTAATCTGTACACTTTTGACACAGGCAGTGATCTGGAGACAGCACACAGTAGTGTCCAGGTCCCTGCCTTGATACACTGACAGCTCTGGGGCTCTCTAAGTCCCAGGGCTGACTGTGCAAGCACCGTTACACCCCGAGCTCTGACGGGTAACCGGGTGTTCCGATCACACCCCGACAAGCTAGGGAACCCTTTGATTGCAGTGCGGTAAACGCCACACGCCGCAACAAAGGGTTAAAGCACGGGTTGCGGAGGTTTCCTCCTCCGCTGCCCGGTCTCCGCATGGATGTGCTTGGACAGGGCAGTGTAGTATAGCCCCCGAATCTCAACGCAGCTGCGCTGCCGGGCGCCGCAAACTCCGGTGTCAGCACAACGGCAAAAGAACGTCGCAGCAGACGAACGACACCCTGAAATTCCAGGCCTTCAAAAGACGGTGGGCGGTCGTTAAGGAGTTAAAAGCAAGATCCTTCTTATCTAGTGGTCTTGGAAATTCGTCATCCCTTCATAATGACTATACCTCTCTTCCGAATGGCAGCGGCACACTACCAACTAAGCAATCATCCGAAGGCATGGTAGTAATTTTGAAAAAAGCATTACTGCTAAGGAAATATGAAAACCTGGGTTCTTAGTTCACAATTTTTGATCAAAAAGTGTTTTAAGCTCTCCTCCCAATTGCGTCAAGGTTTGTTGGAGTCTGAACAGCTTAAGAAGAGGTAATGTTTTAGTGTAGGACTCACTTTGCTGGGTCCCCTTGACGCAATTGGGAGGTGAGCTTAAACACTTATTGATACAAAATTGGTGAACTAGAAACAACCCCAGGTTTTCCATATTTCCTTAGCGGTAATGCCTTTTGTCTCAAAGAATTCCTATATCCTTTGATGTTTTGCTTATTGTTAGTGTTGCGCTGACATTCGAAAAAATGATGTTATTGCCTCGCCAGTGTGCACCTATACTTATTTTTTTCAAAAAATGTTTTTGGATGTAAATAGCCAAACTGTGTTTTTTTAGTTTTCATAATGACAATAGTGTTCATTGCACTTTTAATTAATGCTCCAGGATATGACTAAATTTTTTCCTTGTATAAACCATATTTTTCTATCACCTACTACTACTGATATTCTTATAAAGCATTAAGCTATGTTTTACTTATTATACAAAATACAAATTTTTCTAACAAAGTGTACCTCACCATTGCGAGGCTTCAAGCAGGATACTCTCCGACGGAAGTAGCCACTGAGCTTAGAGTGTAACAGAATGTCATCAGCAGATTGTATCAGAGATACAGAGATACTGGAATATACAAGAAAAGGCAAAAGAAGTGTACATTCTTTGGCTCTCACAACACAGACAGAAGACCGATTCATCATTGTAACCAGTGCCCTAGGAATCAGATGATGAAGCTGCCACAACTCCAGGCACGTTTAAGGATGTGAGTCGCGACCAAGTGTCACGCTCAGACATTCATAAAACCAATTACATTATGTATGTCCTGCATGCAGATGACCTGACCACTCCATCAGGCACAAAGGTCATTGTTTGGGTCAGAGAACATCTACGTTGGACGAGGGACCAGTGCTCCTCAGTGATGAAAGTTGATCCACTCTAAGCAGAAATGATGGCCACCAACGATACTAGAGACGTCAAGGTTAGTGGCGCTGTGGCACTCAGCCACTGTTGTCACTAGATGAGCTTTGGTGGGGGTGGAGTTCATGTTGGCAGATGTTCTATCAATACAGAACTGCCAAACACTTGTGAATGGTGCAGTGACACCTCTACAACCTGAATAACCACCCATTAACAAGTCTTGTGCCTCTGCATGAACAACACAGGCTAATTTCATTCTTCATGGACGACTAATTCAAGTCTCTAACATCCACAATATCCGAAATGTCATCAAATAGGAGATGAGAGAATCCAGAGGCTGCAACCTTTGAAGGCTCAAGTGACCTCCATGGTGCCCAAGAGAAGTGAAGCCGTTCCGAAAAATAATGACGGCCACAACAAATAGTGACACCTTGGGCACAATTTGTCCCCATTTTCACTTAGTTGTACTCACTTTTGGTTGCCAGCAGTTTTAGACATTGATAGCTGGTGATTATTTTAGGCCAACCACATTTACACTGTATACAAGCTTTCACACAGACATACTTACATATATAAAAGTGTCACATCCTCATTGTTGTCCCCATAAAGATATTACTGACTTGATGTGGGATCCTGTATGTGGAAATAAAACCTCTTAATGGCCGGCTACAAAAACAACAAAAGCGACGCACTGAGGGGTTGTTTGTTTTCCACTTCTTAAAAGACGGACAGCCAGCGGCTGGGGCCCCATATCACGGCTACCTCTTGTTCCAGCACCATGTCTCCCCTCGGTCCCCTGTCATTCTGAACATGGTTGTTCACCGCTGTAGCGGCTGATTGGCAGCTGTGTCACATGCCACTACTACCCATCACCGTTGCCGGAGGTGAACATGCTGTGAATGGAGATGAAAGTAAGGCACAATGACAGCTGAGCCCAATCAGCCGTCTGCAGCGGTAAATGTCCGCCCATAGACAAGTGACAGAGGAAGACTGGAGAATTAGAGTAATAGCTGTTTTCTTTCAAGGGGCCCCAGGAATTGTCAAGATTATTATTAGTAGTGGACCGACCCCCTTAAGAAACTGTAAATGTTGTGTGTGCAGGGACCTCCACATCAAGAGGGGCAAGGCCAGCAACTAAAGTCACCCGGCCTCATTTATGTAACAAGGAGAGTTTGGTTTAACCATAGCAACAAGCACTAGCTTTTTATTTCTCCAGAGCAGTATAAGAAATGAGAGCCGCGCTCTGATTGGTGTGCTATGGCCAACAGAGACTGTCTTAATTGCATGGCATCTTGATAAATAAGGCCCTATGTACAAAAGACTCTGTGCACAATTCCCCATGACAAGATTATGGGATGAGGCTGATCCTGTCCACCAACAACATCAAAGTCACAAACCATATAAAGTCTCAGCAGCGAAACGCTTATATAAGCTGTCCTGTAGAGTGACCGCGACCAGATGCGTTTATTGTACACAGATTCCTCAAGGTTAACAAACTTGCTAAATGTTTTTTTGAAATACTTGAGGGGTTTGGTAGTTTCTTAGATGGAGCCCAATTTTGATGATAACAAAACAAGGTCGAAAGACAATTCACAATTGGACTGGTCCCAAAAAAAAAAAATCTGAAACATTTAAATTGAAAATGTGAAAAATTACTGCTAAATTTCTAAATAAAGACATTTAAAAAATGATGCCAATCTACAGTAGACATATGGTAGATGCTAGCTATAAACTATTTTGTGTGAAATAATTATCTGTTTTACACGACAACATTTTTGAACTTTGAAAATGGCAAATTTTTTTAAAATTTTCACAACATTTATATATTTTTCACAAAAACAAAGATTGTAAGGACCAGAATTTAGTACTAACTTAGAGCACAATGTCTCACGAGAACATAATCTTTGAATTAAATGGATCGGTAAAAGTATCAAAAAGTTATTCTCACATAAAGTGACATCTCAGATTTAAAAAAATTGGGCTCTGTCTTTGGGTGCAGAAGGGTCTGTGTTCTTAAAGGGAAAGTGTCACCAAAAATGGCTTATTGTTTAACTCACATTTTTATGTTAAACACATTTTTTAGGAATTTTTGGTTATTTTTTTTTTTAAATTTTCTATATCACTTTCAATATTTTTTTTATTAATTTTTACGTTATGCAGTTTTCATTTTTTGGCCCCTAACCAAATAATAACTGACACACCCTTTGCCTGTTTAGAGAGCTTTTAAAGCAGTGGCTCATTACAGAAAAAGCGGGGTCAAACTAAAAGGGAGAAAACCAATGTGTACAGATAACACAGGATCCCCCAGTCACAAAAAGGAGATGTCCAGCCCCCCCTCCCCCCCTCTCTTCACAGGGGAAAACTCTCCTGTAACAAGTCTAGGGGAACAAAAGTCGTCTTAAGAATCCAAAGTGCATGAAAGCAGCTGTAAAGTATTTTCTCTGATTTGCTTTAAAAGGGCATTGCAAGAGAATGTCTTCCCACAATCAAAAAAATAAAAAAATCTACAATCAGGAAATAAAAACGGTTAAAGAAAAAAAAGAATAGGGAAATTCGGGGGCTTGTTTTAATTAATTAAAAAAATAAATAAAATTGGCGACAGATTCCCTTTAAGGGCTTAAGCAGTGTGGAGTAAGAACAAACAGCAGAAACCAGAGTGAACCTATGTTTATACGATACAACCTCACCGGCAACGTGTCAGGGCCCTTTCCCTTTCCCTTATGATCCCTTGTGTTGGGAAAAAAAAACCTAGAAAGAAACAAATCTCCCCACACAAAAACCCAAACTTCAAAACTTCTTTAAAACCCCTCCTTTTTCACTTTTAGAGGCAAATAAAAGCTGAAAGATCAGCCCTGCATTCTATACGGATGGTTTGGGGGAAACGGGTTACCAGGGCCAAGGGGGCTGCCCAAGCTTACCTGGAAATCTTACATCAAACCCATTCTGCACCCTGTGAAATCCAGGTTAGTACCCGGGGGTTATATAGCCCCAAACATACTCTGCAGGGGGCCTCACAATTCAGGAAGGAACCAAATTCCCTACTTAAAAAAAAAAAAGTCTACAATTTTTACATAAAAATAGAAAAGCAAAAGGGATGTTCCCAACCAAGATTTTAAATTTGGTAATAAAAAAACAATAGGGCCACTAAAAGTATGATAGGTGAAGGTCCCAGAGGTGAACCCCCCAACAAATTTTGAGAACAAAACCCCTAAAGTTACAGCTCAAAATAAAATACACCCCGTTTCCACCCTGTCCCTCAGAACCCCTATAGAACATAAGGAGAGTTGGGGAAGCGTGACCAGCTCCCCATTTGCAATGAAAACTTTTGGGGGGGCGGGTTTTTCTGAGACAGGACCCCCAGCGCATTTCGGGAAACCCCCACCAACCAACTTTGATGGAAAAATGCTAACAAAATACCTTTAAACTCAAAGGGTGGGGAGCTCCTCTTAAAAGAAAAACCTTGACCTCCCTGCCCAGACCGAAAATGGAAAATCCCTGTGAAATAAAAATTCAGGCGAAATCTTTTTTTAAATATCCTGTGTTGGGTTTTTCCCTCCTGAAAAAAATTTACTGAACCCCGCCCAGCTGGGGCGGGCCCGCACAATGTGCACTGTCCAATCAGTGCTGGCAAAAGTCAAGGGTGCTAGATACCCCGCCTCAAAAAAACGGGAAGGGTGTTTAAAACGAAAAAACACCAGTTTCCTTTGAAAGTATACACCCCTGGGGAAAAAAAGGGTTTTAAAATTTTAATGTCATAGTTTGGGACCAATTCTTAATATTTATGGACAAAAATAAAAAACAGGGTATATCCCAAAGTTTTGGCCCTTGGGCAAATGTGGTGCAATATTTAAAAAGGGTCAAAAAGTAAATCCAATAAACTATGGGCCGGGAATTTTTAAACCTCTGTTGTGGGTTAAAATTTTTCAAAAAGGGTTTTTCTAAGAGATGCTATCCGGTTTACCCAAACGAAAAAAAATTAAAAAACCCCGGTTTTCCATCAGGGGTTTAAAAAGGAAATGGGTTTCCGTCAAACTAATCCATCAGCATCTTTTGGGGAGGTTGGGTTTCAAAAACGGGGTTGGGGGAAGAGGCACTGGTGCCAATATATCTAGTTTTTTCTACAGCATTTGAAATTTGCCACATAAAATTTTTGGT